>LNAC01000546.1:441969-555474 GCA_002007465.1 Ailurus styani
CCCCCCCACCCGCCCGCCCCCAGCGCTGTGCTTCTAGGAAGGAACAGACAACAGGTGATTTTAGTGGTAGCTGGACCCGCACCTGTGAGATATGTACAGGTAGGTTGCATTAGCTTTACTTTCTCCAAAGCCAGCTGGGCCAGCATACTTTGAGAACAGGGTTGTAAATCTTCCAATGTAAATTGCTGAATATAGATCTGCTTTTAGGAAACGGGGGTGATCTTGAGGGGCCTTGCCTTCCATCCCGTAGTACATGAATTTCTAGAGCATTCGCGGTGCTTTCCCATGTTCTCCTAGCTCCTCTGGGGAGGAAGCACAGGCTCCTTTGGAATTGGCATCCATGGAATATCAGGTGCTGTGGGTTAAGGGGCGGCAGCTTTGGCTTGCAGTAACCGGACCTGTCTTGATCTGTAGAATTTGTATAATTTCTTGCTGTGCCCAGAGGACCTTCTGGGCATGCATGTATCTATCTTTGTGAGGGTCTGATAGTAAATTCCGAGCACTCTCTCATATCCGTGTGGGATCTCCTGGGAAGATGGTCGTGCGATGTTGTGAAAATGAAGACTGGGTTGGGAATGAGACCTGGGGCAAGAGGGGCCTCTGTGTGTGAGCCTGGCCCTGCTGGGGGGTGGGGGGGAAATGTGTCTGAAAGATCTCTCAGGTTGTGGCGTTAAATGCCTTGCATTTAGGCCACATTTTAAAAGTTACTCTTTTCCTAAAAAGAAAATAGCTTCATTTTTAAAAAAGCTAACAATGCGAAGTCAGGTAGGAAATTGAAGCAGAATAAAAATGAAAATCCTACTACACAGAGTCAACTACTATTAACATTTTATGCAAAGTCTTTACACATCATTTCTGCAAATTTTATATTTATATAAATGGAATCATACTGGGCGCCTGCGTGGCTCAGTGGGTTAAAGCCTCTGCCTTCGGCTCAGGTCATGATCTCAGGGTCCTGGGATCGAGGCCCGCATAGGGCTCCCTGCTCAGCGGGGAGCCTGCTTCCCCCTCTCTCTCTCTGCCTGCCTCTCTGCCTCCTTGTGATCTCTCTCCCTCTGTGAAATAAATAAATAAAATCTTAAAAAAAAAATGAATCATACTGTAGATGCTATTTCTAGCCTGCTTTTTCAATATTGTGGACATCCTCTTATGTTTTCAGGAATCCTTTGAAGCAGAAAGGTTAGGTATTTTGTTTCCATTTTATAGATGTCAACATGTGATATGGAGAAGTGTTATCTAAGGTCACCGAGCTAATAAGAAAGCTAAGAGTTCATATTCCTTACTTTGAGTGCAGTGCTAATTCTCAGATAAATTTACGGAACTCTCATTTGATATGGCAAAGAAAAATTTTTATCTCTGTACAGTGGAATTTCCCCTCTACTAGAATTTTGGGGTATGACATAAATTCATCAGTATTTGCAAACACTGTGATTTGGCTGCCTTCTTGCTTTACTGGATATTAGAGCCAAGACTCAGGGTACGGAGGGGAGGGTCCCCTGGGGTAGGATTTCTTCCCCATTCTCCACTGTCCATACTGATGTGACACTGATGGACTTCTCCAGTGATACTTTTACTTGGATTTGTTTTATATATATACACATATATAAATGTAAATATAAATATATTTATTTTTAATATATTTATATATATGTATATTTATTTTGAGAGAGTGAGAGCTGGGGGAGGAGCAGAGGGAGAAGGGGAGAGAGAATCTTAAGCAGGCTCCACGCCCAGTGCAGAGCCTGAGGTGGGGCTTGATCTCGTGACCCTGAGATCATGGCCTGAGGGGAAATCAAGAGTCAGATGCTTAACCGACTGAGCCACCCAGGGGCCATTTGGATTTGTTCTTTAAAGGTAATAATAGCTAATGTGTTTATTCAGCACTTAACTATATGCCCAGCACAGACCTCAGTTAAACTGCTTTTTTGAACTGTCATTCATATACAGTATAATTCACCCTGGTAAAGCTTCCCAGTCCGTGTTTTTTCAGTCCACAGAATCGTGCAGCCATCCCCACACTCAGAACATTTTCTTCATCCCAAGAAGGAACCCCATACTCAGGAGCAGTCACTCCCCACTTCTCCCTTTATCCCCTGCTCTATGGAATCACTAAGCTATTTTCTCTCAATGAGTTTTGCCTATTCTGGAATTTCATGTAAAGGGACTCATGCGGTACGTTGTCTTTTGTGTCTGTAATGTTTTCGAGGTCTGTCCACGTTGTAGCTTGTGTCAGTATTTCGTTGCTCTGTGTGGCTGAGTGACCTTCTATTGTATGGTTCTGTCACATTTTGTTGATCCATTTATCAGCTGATGGACATTTGGTTTGTTACCAGCTCCGCTGTGCTGAGTAGGCATGTCCAGGGTTTGGAGCAGGTGTACATTATCGGCCTAGGAGGGGAATTTCAGGGTCAGATGGTAAGTCCATATTTAACCTTTTTGAGACACAACCCAACTGTTTTCCAGACTGGCCGCACCATTTTACATTCCCACCTGCGCCGTACAAAGAGTTCCATTTCTCCACGTCCTCGCCAGCACTTGGTGTTACTGACTTTTTGATACTGGATTTTATTTATTTTTTTATGTATTTATTTTTAAAGATTTTATTTATTTTGACAGAGAGAGATTACAAGTAGGCAGACAGGCAGGCAGAGAGAGAGGAAGAAGCAGGCTCTCTGCTGAGCAGAAAGCCCAATGTGGGCCTTGACCCCAGGACCCTGAGACCATGACCTGAGCCGAAGGCAGAGGCTTTAACCTACTGAGCCACCCAGGTGCCTTGATACTGGATTTTAAAAAATTAATTTATTTTATTAACGTACAATGTATTATTTGCTTCAGGGGTACAGGTCTGTGAATCATCAGTCTCACACAATTCAGTGCTCACCATAGCACATACCCTCCCCAGTGTCCATAATCTAGCCACCCTGTCCCTCCCCCCACCACTCCCCAGCAACCCTCAGTTTGTTTGATGAGATTAAGAGTCTCTTATGGTTTGTCTCCCTCCCAATCCCATCTTGTTTCATTTTTTTCTCTCTCTTCCCCCCACGACCCTCTGCCGTGCCCCTCAAATTCCTATCAGAGAGATCATCTGATAATTTTCTTTCTCTGGTTGACTTATTTCACTTAGCATAATACCCTCTAGTTCCATCCACGTCCTTGCAAATGAAAGAACCTAGATATCCATCCACAGATGAATGGATAAAGATGATGTGGTATATAGATACAGTGGAATACTATGCAGCCATCGATACTGGATTCATAAACACTTGTTTGCCGGTGACTCACAGTGTTGCTCAAACCAGGAAGGGAGCATCTGTTTTGGTCTGTGAGTTTGTTGTCTTACTTTTTGCGCAGAGGTGACCCCTTCTGCCCTGAGTACCTGTTCCGAGGTAGGCTGTGAAGTGGGGTGCGTGCTGGGACCCACTCGGGACCTGGAGGGTCTCATCCACTTGCACGTCCGACGGCCCCAGTGGGCTTCACAGGGTTTACTTTCATAAACCCCTGTGTTCGTTCACCGGCCCTGCCTCTTTTTCTCCTCTCTCCCTCCTCTACCAGGGACCTGGAAGCCAGAGCACAGAATGAGTTCTTCCGGGCTTTCTTCAGGCTGCCGAGGCGGGAGAGGCTGCACGCGGTTGTGGACTGCTCGCTGTGGACGCCGTTCAGCCGCTGTCACACTGTGGGGCGGATGTTCGCCTCCGACCGCTACGTCTGCTTCGCCAGCAAGGAGGACGGCTGCTGCAATGTCGTCCTCCCTCTCAGAGAGGTAGGAGCAGCCCTGGCCGGCGCTTCCCGGGCCCGCCTTCTGTCCTTGAGCCCGAGGCGGCCGTGAGGCCCGCCGGGCGGGGGTGCTCACCCAGCCGGGTTTTGCCCGCTGCACATGGGCCTCTGGAGGGAAGCACGGCCTACATCTGACCAGTCCCCATGTGGGCGTTGCTTTTTCTGTCGTTGTTCCAACAGCCTGAAATTTGCCTGGAAGTGATTGGCGAGAAGTAGGCATTCTCACCTCCGCATTAGTGATGAAGCTGTTCGGAGCAAGGCCCTGCCTAGCAGTTAGAGCTTTTCCAACAGCTCTTAGGAAAGATCCCACCCTTTGCACTCACAGAAAGGGGAAAGAAAAAAGGCAACCGACAAAAAGCATCACCTTGAAAACATCAGGTTGCTTGGCTTTCGTACCTTCCTGGGACTTGAGTGAAACACTTAAAAAATGTTTCCTTTAATGTGGATCAGGTCCCTTCCTGCTTTAAAATTCTGCAGTCTGTCCCTGGAAATGCAGGGCAGCCAGAGGCTACTTCCAGATCTGATGAGTTCATCCTTTGGTTTTAGGTCATGTCTGTGGTGACTGTGCCCACCACTCTGTTTCCATCAGGACCTCCAAATTCTGAGCATGGTTTTTTGGGAAAACTCTATTTTTCATCCATGTGATCTCCCTCCATGTCATTTCCTAGATGTTTTCATTTTACAAATGTTCTTACTTAGGAGTGAAGCAAGAAGTCCAAGTGTTATCATATATACTATTGTTGTAACATATACATACCATCACATTTACTGCTTGACCCACTTTTAAGTGTTAGGGCTCAAGGGCATTAAGTACATTCATGGTATCGTCCCACCGTCACCAGAACTTCTTCATCTTCCTCATCGGAAACTCTGTCCTCATTAGACACTCCCTCTCCATCCTCCCTCTCCAGCCCCCGGCAACCGCCACTCTACCTTCTGTCTCTGAATCTCACTACTTGAGATCCCTCATCTAAATGGGATCCTATAACTTTTGCCCATCCATGGCTGGCATATTTCACTGAGCGTAATGTCCTCCAGGTTCATCCATGCTGTAGCACATGTCAGAATTTCTGTCCTTTTTAAGGCTGAATAATATTTAGTTGTGTGGACAGATCACATTTTTGTTTCTCTGTTCACCTGTTGATGATGCTGGAGTTACTTTCCCCTTTTCCCTACCGTGACTATGCTGCCTTAGATAATTTTTACCTTCTGCATCCATTCTTTGGGGCAGTTGTTTGGTTTGGCCTTCTAACTGGTGATACTTGCTAAGTACATAGTTGAAATGCCTGCCCTTCTTTGTCTGTTTTTGTGCCTTTTGTGGGTAACTTTTTGCGATAGGTGGTGAGCATTGAGAAGATGGAGGACACCAGTCTGCTCCCTAATCCCATCATCATCAGCATCCGGAGCAAGATGGCCTTCCAGTTCATCGAGCTGAAGGACAGAGAGAACTTGGTGGAGGGCCTGCTGGTGAGGCTGAAGCAGGTGCACGCCAACCACCCTGTGCATTACGACACCTCGCAAGATGAAGACATGGTATGAGGCTTAGAAACAGCAGGATCCTATCAAGTGAAGGTCTTTCTCACCATCTCTAGGGCAGTGGTCTTGGAAGGGAGTGTACATGACCATGACCAAAGAGAGCACCATGTTAGGGATGATTGGGCCTTTGTGTCAGACAGTGTATCACTTTTGGTACTTGCGGGGTCCTGAGTGGGTGCTGCACAGGTTAGAGGGTGCCGCATGCAGCGAGTGGTTCGAGGGACTGACAGGGCACCCTCCTCACAGGTTAGAGGGTTTCATGGGGCACCCCTTACCAGAGGTTAGGGGAATTGATGGGCACCCCTCCATATGTTAGAGTGGTTGGTAGGGTGCCTGCACAAGTCAGAGGGATTTACAGGGCACCCCCTCTCAGGCTGGAGGGTTTGATGGGGTATCGACCTGCAGGTTAGTGGAAACCCTCCTCACAGGTTGGAGGGGTCAGTGCCCTCCACACCTGAGGTTGAGGGGATATTATTTGGGGGCAGATGGAACTTGTTAAAAGAGAAGTTACATTGTCCTTAAGGCTGGACAGCTGGAAAACAGACCGGGATCCGCTGGGGCCTCCTCTCGTGCTGTTTCACACCTGGCCCTCTCTTTCTTCACCTCTCTTTGCCCATGCACTGACAGGGAGGAAAGGAGATAGTCTCTCAGTACGCAAGGGATGTTTTCTGAAGATGGTCATCCTCCGTTCTGGAAGCATACAAGAAACGGTGCTTGTCTGCCCCCTCTTGGCCCCAAGCTCTGTATGCTGTATTCTTCTGTATTCCTCCTTCCCAAGAAAGCACTGTGTAGACCTTACTCTTTCCTGAGGAGCAAATCTGTTGGGGCTAATGTTAGTCTCTTTCCCTTGAGTCCTACATAGGCATGTTTAAGTATGTTGCCTTTGGGGTGCCTGGGTGGCTCAGTTGGTTAAGCGCTAGACTCTTGACCTCAGCTCAGGTCACAGTCTCAGGGTCCTGGGATCAAGCCCCTTGTCGGGCTCCATGCTCAGTGGGGAGTCTGCTGGAGATTCTCTCTCTCCCTCTCCCCTGCTGGCTCATACTCACTCACTTTCTCTTTCTCAAATAAATAAATTTAAGAAAATGTTACCTTCATGCCTCCAAAGGCAAAACAAAGACTCTTCCATAAGTAAAGTAATGACTTTCTTCTAGCTCCTTTTTTTTTTTCTTTCTTTCCAGCAGACTTCACTAGTGTTTCATTCAACAAGCATGTGCAGTGACCACAAGTTTGGGCATCTTGAAATGGTGGCCTCTCAAAATAGCGAGGAAAGTGACAAAGAGAAGAGCCCACGGCTCCACCCCGAGGCCCTGATCTCTGTCTTCCAGCAGGCGGGCAGCCAGAGCCCGGACTCGCGAATGGTGGGTGACCTGGCTCTGCCTTTGCCGGTCCTGGCAGAGACGGCGCGAGTGGGGGTTCCCAGCTGTCTGACCTGCTGTGGGCCGCGCACCCTCCAACCCCAGCCCTTTGGGCCTCAGGGGAGCAGGTGTGGTGCAGGTTGCCAGCTGCCCCAGCAGCTGGCACCCCTTTCCCTCCCGGGCAGTGGCAAAAGGGCTCAGTCCATGCCAGTTGCCTGGGCACATCCAGGTGCATGGGGGAAGTGGTCAGAGGACCGAGGGCGAAGGCTTTCCCTACCTGCCCCTTAAGTGGCTCTTTGACCCAGCTCTTGGCCACGTGACCTGGAGAGCTATCAGTGCCATCCTTTGTGGGATCTTGCAGGTGCAGAACGAACTTTTCTAACCCGGGGGTGTCTGTATGGGCTTCTTTTACAGTATTGCTGGGTTCCTTCCTGGAACAAAAGGTCTCCTGTGCTGTAGTTTTACTGGACGAAAGATATTTGTTACATCTACTTATCCTTGTCCTCTTTGTGGGGGGAATCCGAAGGAAATGTCATGCACAGTGGGGTAAAGAGGCTAGAAATTGTACTCTGAAAAGACATTGCAACCAGAGGGAGGCTGCGTTGGGACCACGTGTGCCGGGGGTGTCTGTGGACGTTACTACCCCGAGCTGTGTCTTGTTGCCTACTTGGCTACTGTATAATTGTTAGCTTTATTCATTCAAACCAGAACCAACTGATACGCCTTACACAGAGCAGCTCAGTGAACTCCTGACTAAAGCTGTAAGAATATTGAATATGTATGGAAGCTTCTCCCCTTACTGGAGAATGCAGATAACGAAAAGTATGTTAAATATGTTGCTTAAAAGGTACTAACGACTCCTGTCATCTAGGGATAATTTTAAAGGAGTTTTAGTTGCCTAGAGAAATGGTATCGGTCTTGTGTCTGATAATGAGAACAGTGGGATTTTTTCAGGTTTCAGTTTTTCCTTGGGCTGTCCAGCGCTCAGGGCAAATTATGACCTGCCCCTTGCCCTTGTTCACGCTCTGAGCTGACCCGTGTTTCAACAGCTGGCTTGGTGTCAACATCCTGAGAAGCTTCCCCTAATGTCCCCCACTCCCACCCACCCTGCCAGCTGCTCTGGACAAGCCTTCTCTTACTATCCACTTTGCCAAAGAAACAGCATTTTATTTGTGTAAACGCTCCTGCTGGGCTCTGAACTCCAGAAGGCCTGGTTCTCTGTGTTAGTCATCTTTATGTCCTGTGCCTGCAAGTGTTTCAGAACATTTGCTGAGCCAGTTGCCGGTCACTGTTGGTTCCCCTGGTGACAGAGGCAGCCTCCTCCTGCGGTGGGTGGCCTGTGCTGGAAGGCATGGAGGGGCTTCTTCGTACATTAACAGCATTTCCATCTCCAGTCCAGGGAACAGATAAAAATAAGCCTGTGGAATGACCACTTCGTGGAATACGGCAGAACTGTGTGTATGTTCCGCACAGAGAAGATCCGGAAGCTTGTAGCCATGGGGATCCCTGAATCTTTACGTGGCAAACTCTGGCTGCTTTTCTCAGGTAAGTGTTTCTGGTATTTTGAGGCTGTTATTTCTGGAGCATACACAGGAACAGAGGCCCAGACTTGAACAGCATGTAAGTGCAGACAGGCCCTCTCTCTCTGGATTCTTCCTGCAACGTTCCCAGCCAAGAACTTCGGCACCCTTACTGTGTTAGCTGTGGGACCTTGGTCCAGCTGCCTGAGACCTCCGGGCTGCAGTGTCTTCCTTGGCCAGCATGAGCTCTGGCTGAAGGGATTGCCTCTCCTTTAAAAATAACTTTGAGTCAGTACGTCATCTTGAGAACTCTGTAAAGGACCTCCTAGAAGCGAAGTGTCTTTCTAGGACATACATTCTGAACTAGACTAAAAAACCAACCTCTGTACGTTGTTCACTCGAGGTGGCGCTGAAATACATCCCCAGCGTACTCTGTTGGCCCCTTCTCTGTGGAAGATGCACGGCATCCCCAGGAGGCACAGTTGTAGAGATTTGTGCCCCACTCGCTCCTCCTAGGAATCGCCTGGGCCATTCCATGATGACCTTGTATGGCCTCAGGGCCCCAGACTCTCCCTCTGGTGCTGTTGGGTGGTGTCTGGGACTCCCTCCTCAGGACCCTCACCAGCGGGTGGGCAGAGATGGGGACCGACTGCTCTTGAGACTTGTTGAGCAGTGTCTCCGCATTGCTGGTGGACGTTTTGTCTGTCTCAGTAGGAGAGGTGGGGCCTTGTGGGCAGGAAGGGAAGGCCCCTGCTGTCCAGTGGTGTGACTTTGCCACTCCTGTCAGAGTGTAGCTGGAGGCCCGGGGAGGAGGTCTGCTCTTCCTCGGTGGCCCTGCTGTGCTCAGGTTAGCACAAACCTCCCGGAGGCCAGACCTGGGTACCTGTCCTCTCCCTGCACCTGCTTTTTTTAAAAAAAAATTTTTTTTTACGTTTTTATTTATCTGTTGGAGAGAAGGAGAGAACAAGCAGAGGGAAGGAGAGGACAAGCAGACTCCACACTGAGTGGAGAGACCGACGTGGGGCTTAATCCCAGGACCCTGGGCTCATGACCTGAGCTGAAATCAAGAGTCAGAGGCTTAACCAACTGAGCCACCCAGGTGCTCCCTCTCTGCACCTTCTTATGTTCCTCCCTCCTGTGGCTTCATGCCAGATCTTCACCCTAGTCAGCTCTCTCCCCTCTTCTCAGTCTCCCCCTTGAAGAGCCAAGCCCATCCCCTCTTTGGAGCCCTGATGCCTCTCTCTGGTGCATTTTTTTGCTTTCCAGCATAGTTGCTGGCATGCACTCAGTTGGATTCATTGATGGGTTTATCACTGCTCACCTTGTTTCATGTGCGGAGTCCCTTTTGACTGGTTTCTTCAGCAAGACAGGCCTTTTTGAAATTAAAAAATCTTCTGTATTTTTGTATTGAATGAAAACAATCTCAGAGTTGAAAGAAAGTCACACGATTCGCCTTCACCACCTACAGGTGACACCTGTTGATACCACTGGGGTAGAGTCTACCTCTTTAATGAACATACACACACGTTGCGGTAAAAAGACAAACTTAGCTCCTCAAGGGCTATCTTTCCTTCCACGTGGTAGTGTTGACAGAAAGACTGCTGTGGGGTTTGGGCTGTTGCAGGTTGAGTGGCAGCTGTTAGTGTTAAGCGTTGAGCGCAGGGGAGTGTCGTAGTGACTGTTCATGGGATGTGATGGGGGATCACAGTCTGCAGAAGGTTGAGTCGAGGAGGGCAGTACACTGAACCCAATCAGAATTTAAAAACCTAAACTGGCGATCAAAGGCAGAACTGGGCCCCTTTTGCTTGCCCTGCTCTCCCGGGACCTCCCTGTGTGGGGCCGGCCTCCGTCCTGGAACCCCGACTGCCACCCGCACCCCTGTGGGACCGCTGGCTGGAACCACAGGTGCCCGGGTGCTGGCTGATAAGGGAATGGGATCCTCCTGCACTGGGGACACCTCAGCCCTGACATCCCTGCCTGGGGGATCAGAGGCCTGGGGGGAGCGCGGGGGTGGGTGGGCTGTGCTCGGTCGCCCTGCCTGTCATGAGCCCAGCCTCCGAATTTCTTGTTGGTATCTTGCTGGCTCCTTGATGATTGTTTGATTACTAAACATAAGTGTACCTTCTTGTGTGTTTTGCACATACGTGCTCAGTAATTTCTTGTTGAGTTAATGTATGAAAATTGTGTGTACGTCTGTGTATGTATAGATATGCACATCTATCCACTCTTCCTATTACTAGAAAATACAACTTATGAAAAGCATATTAATACAGCTGTTTCTTGTATGAGCCGTTTCCCTCTCTACAAGGTTATTCTTAGAAAAGCCATGTTGTTTCATTTTTTTTCTTTTTTGTTTTTGGCAGCACTAAAGTCCTTTTGGTTTGTGTGTGGTCTCAAAATATTTTCTGTCCCTCACGTAACGAGACCCCATTGAGGTCTTCCAGCAGGACAAGCCCCCTCCCCATGTTGACTCTGTCCTTGGTAATCCGCCCCCTTGAAAAATTCCTTTTAAATCGTCAGATGCCGTAACCGATCTCGCCTCGCATCCGGGTTACTATGGTAATCTGGTGGAGGAGTCCATGGGAAAATGTTGCCTGGTGACCGAGGAGATAGAGCGGGACCTGCACCGTTCCTTACCGGAGCATCCCGCCTTCCAGAATGAAACGGGAATTGCTGCTTTGAGGAGAGTCCTGACAGCCTATGCCCACCGGAACCCCAAAATTGGGTACTGCCAGGTGAGGCGTGCAGTGGAGGAGGAGAAATCTTTGAGTCCGTGTCTTGCGTTGATCACCCAGGCTTTGGGTTCTGTTGTTCTCGGCTGTCTGGTACCGAGGACTATCCTGTGAAGGCTCTGTGCTTTGTCTCTTTCCTTAAAGAATATATCGAGTAAGGCCTCAGCAATCATCTCCATGTCATCAAACAGGCTGCTTACTTGAGATTAGAAACTTTGCTTGGTGCCCAAAAGAGCAGTGCACATGAAGAGTTGCTGTCCAGGGCGGGACAGATTGTCTTCACCGCCCCTCCAGGCCTCTGCTATAGGACAGCACTGATAACGCTTCTGTGGAGCTTTATCTTTCTACATCTCTGCAGAAGTTACAGGGATTATTTTTAAAATGTCAGTGCTATTTGTGGAGGAAAAAGATGTTTGGGGCCGATCCCTTTCCTTCAGGAAGCACAAGTGGAGGTTAGATGCCCTCTGAGCAGTTGTTGAGTTTACTTGGGAAGTGTATTCAGGGATGTGGTAAACAAGCACAAAATAGAACCCAGCAAAATAAAATACCCCTGCCCCCACCCCAGCACTAGACTGGGTTAGAGAAGTTTTTGATACCTGAAAATAGAAGAGTTTAAACCTTGTTTTCCCGTGAAAAGCAAAATCAACGCGTGAATGTTCTGTGTGTGTGTGTGTTAGAACATACACACAGAATAGCTGAATTTGACTGGAGCCTGAGGCCTGCACCACAGCTGACCCTGACATTCCTAGATGGGGACAGTGATGGAACGGTGGCTGGTCACTCAGCCTGGGGTGTCTTGTGGGGACCACGTTGATAAACACGGTCATTCCACTTCACAAGTGTCAGTGTGCTTGGGCTAGACTGGGTGTCTCATCTGCAGCCTTGACTTCTGTGGACGCTTTGGGCTTGTGTGGTTTTTAATGTCTGGGTGGCACAACATGTCTGTTGCTAACCATCCCCTCCTCTGTGAACCTGCGCAGTCCATGAACATCCTGACCTCCGTTTTGCTGCTGTACGCCAAGGAGGAGGAGGCCTTCTGGTTGCTTGTTGCTGTGTGTGAGCGGATGCTGCCCGACTACTTCAACCACCGAGTCATTGGTAACCTGCCTCCTTCCTCCTCCTCTTCCTCTTCTGTGCTTGGGGAGCAGGGCCAGAGCCTGGGCAAAGACATTTGTCATCAGTCCTTGTTCAGAAATCCCCTGTATGAACACTGTTTGGCTCTTAAATGTGCAAAACCAATGGGTGTAATTTCTGCACTGTTCTGGTAAAAGGGTGGAGTGAGGTTACCTGAAAAGAAAAATGTTGAGGTTCGAGAAACAAGTTGAAAAGAGAAAACCAGAGAGGTTTTTTTTGCTGATAAATGTGGCCTGGAAAGCGAGGGTGGTTTTGCCCTCTGTACCCAAGGAACTCATGCAGACAGATGTCGCCTTTCCCTGTGGAGACTCTTGAGGCTGCACCTGAAGGGCAGACTTGGGACTCCCCCTCCCCACCGACTTGCATACACTGATAAGTGAGAAGGACCATTGTTGCTGCCCCCGTCCCCCTCCAGGCTCATCTGTGACCCCACCTGTTGTCTTCCTTTCCTGTGGCTGATTGGAATTTGCATTATGCCTATGGTCCAGCACCTCCTAGTGGACAAAATGACAGAAACCTTGCTGTGGCTTGTTGATACTCTCAGATACCCTTTCTGGGGATGCCCTAAAATTTGGGCGGCAGCCCAAATGAGAACAGAAACAAAAGAACCAATTTGAGGAGGTAGGGCCAGAGCGGGAGGAAGATGCTCTAGAAGACTGGTGTCAAGAACTGAGGGAATGTGAGGAGCCCCTGGGAGTAAGTGGGGGCTGGCTGGGAGGGACGTGGCCACTTGGTGCCTTTGGTGGCCTTTCGGGATGCTTTAGACTGTCTTCCCTGGCTCCCTCCAGGTGCCTAAGCGATGGGCTTCCTCCCTTTCCTTTGTATGGGGGGAAGGCAGCTTAACCTTATTTGCAGTAACACGAATTTTCGGAGCCTCAGGGTCACTGGGAGGCAGGCTGCCAAAGCCGCCAATTGGTTGATGGTGCTGCTGGGGGACAGCTCCTACTCCTCAGTGACCAGCAAAGCCTCCATGGTAATGGGTACCCCCATGTGAGCACCGCCCCAGTACAGGCTGGAGCATTTCCATAACCCACCACGTTCCCTTCTGCCCCTTCCTTGCCACAGGCAACTCTTGCTCCTGATGTCTGTCACCACGGGCTAGTTGGGCCCGTTCTTGAACTTGATCTAAATGTAATCATGGAGAACGCACTCTTCTGGGTCTGTTTTCCTGCTCATCACATGAGGTTGCTGGCACATTAGTACTCTGCTCCTTCTTCTGGCTGAGTCACCCCTCACTGTACACTCAGACTGTGATTATCCGGTCACCTGTTAGAGGTCTGCGTTGTTTCCAGTCCTTTATTGTAAGTGAAGTTGAAATACACATTCAAGTGTAAGTCTGTGAATCAAGATTGCCCATTTTCTTGGTATTTACCTAGGAGTAGAATTGTTAGGTCATAGGTTAGAGGGATTTTTAACTTCATAAGAAACTGTTGGCTTTTCAAAGCGGATATACTGCGGTCACAGAAACCCTAATAGCAGTGTATGAGTTCTGGTTGCTCACACTCTTTTAGCCTTCAGAATTGTCTTTTTAAGTTTTGCCATTCTAGTGGGGAAGAAGGGATCTACCATGCAGGTTTGGCTCTGCATTTCTTTGACGAATGATGTTGAACATATTCTTCTGTGCTTACTGGCCATTCGTTTATTGTCTCTTTTGAAGTTTCTGCTCCCATCTTTTGCCTCTTTAAAGAAAAAGTAAGTTTTTGACCATTTGCAAGAGTGGTTATTTTGAATACAAGACCCTTGTCAAGTATATGTATTACGAGTATTTTCTCAGTATGAAGTTTGCATTACTATTTTTATTAATGTCTTTTGAAGAATACCAGTCTTTGATTTCCATGAAGTCCAACTTAGTTTTTTTTTTTTTCTGTGGCTAGTGCTTTTTGTGTGCTAAGAAATGTTGCCTTTTTCCTGTATTTTTCTTAAGAAGCTTTATATTATTAGCTTTTATATTGAGGTCTATGACACATTTTCTTTTCTTTTCTTTTCTTTTCTTTTTTTTTAAAGATTTTATTTATTTATTTCACAGAGGGAGAGAGATCACAAGGAGGCAGAGAGGCAGGCAGAGAGAGAGGGGGGGGGGAAGCAGGCTCCCCCCCGAGCAGGGAGCCCGATGCGGGCCTCGGTCCCAGGACCCTGAGATCATGACCTGGGCCGAAAGCAGAGGCTTTAACCCACTGAGCCACCCAGGCGCCCTATGACACATTTTCAATGTATTTTCTTATATGATGTGATGTAGGATTTGAGGTTTCCCCCCACCTCTGCCCCCACACAGGTATGCACTTGGTTGAGCATTATTTTTTTTTGAAAATACTATCCTCTTCCTACTGAATTACTCTAGTCAGTGTCAAAAATCAGTTCAGTACAAGTCCTTTTTTGGACTCAAATTCTGTTTCATTGTTCTGCTCATCTCAGAATAGTTTGTTTCAGGTTGACTTTAGGAAGTGGGACTCCTTCCCCAACCAAGTCTCCGTGGCCTGCCTTTTCCAGGGGCCCAGGTGGACCAGTCGGTCTTTGAGGAGCTCATCAAGGAGCACCTCCCCGAGCTGGCGGAGCACATGAATGACCTCTCAGCCCTCGCGTCCATCTCTCTCTCCTGGTTCCTGACTCTGTTCCTCAGCATTATGCCTCTGGAGAGCGCGGTGAGCGTCGTGGACTGCTTCTTCTACGATGGGATCAAAGCCATTTTCCAGCTGGGGCTGGCGGTGTTGGAAGCCAATGCCCAGGGCCTGTGCAGCAGCAAGGACGATGGCCAGGCCCTCATGGTCCTCAGCAGGTGGGCTCACAGGGGAGGTGGGGGGAGATAGGGCCGTCACAGGCTCTATAAAACAGACCAGGTGGAGGCAGCAGGGGGTGCCCAGCAGGGCTGTCACTGTGGAATTTTTCCTTCCACTCTGCCACTTGTCACTCTGTGGTCCTCCCCAACGCCCCCGGAGCCAGCCAGTCAGGAGGCAGTGTTGCCTGCATGTGGTGAAGAGCTCCATCTTCCCGGCTCCTCTGTAGCAAGTGAGAGAGGGAACAGGAGGAGCGCGGGGACCCGCACTTGTCTCTGAGGAGATACGCACTCATAGTGGCCTTGACGGGGGCAGGCAGGCAGGCAGGCAGGCATTGGGAGATGATGGTCTCAGGCAGCCAGCTGGAGATTCCAGACATTTGATGTGTAGGGCTGGTGTGTTACAGTCCATGAGGCTGAGGACTGGAACCTGGGTCTCTTGGAGCTGAGGGCAAGTTCCCATTCAGAATACCGTGGAAGCTTACAACAGCACGTATGCACAGAACTTTAAATTGACTTCACCAGAGAGTCCCAGGTGCCTGCAGACCTACCCATGGGGCCCAGATTGACAAGTCTGGCTTTAGGCCTGTCTCCTTTTCTCTAAAGGAGCACAGCAGTTGCTATCTTGCCCTCCTCCCAGGGTCTGGAGACAAATGAGCTGTGTCTGAATGTGCTCTGACATGTCCCCTGGTCCCCGGAAGGTAGCGGGTGTGGTGTGGTGCACAGGGGAGGGGAAACCAGTACTTCAGCTGTGGGTTGTGTGCTCAGGTTTCTAGATCACATTAAGAATGAGGACAGCCCTGGACCCCCCGTCGGCAGCCACCATACCTTTTTCTCCGATGACCAGGAGCCCTACCCTGGGACTGACATTGCCGACCTGATCCGGGACTCCTACGAGGTGACTGGGCCCGTCTCTGCCGCACCCCCCCCCCCCAATCCTCTGGGAAACCTGGTCAGAGGTGGATTTTGAGGGAGGTTCCCTGGCTGCTACTTCTGTTCTCTGTAAGCAAAAAGGGAATCTGGGCGTGCGTGACTCCTCGTTTCTCTGCAGAAATTTGGAGACCAGTCTGTGGAGCAGATTGAGCACCTGCGCTGTAAGCACAGGATCAGGGTTCTCCAGGGCCACGAAGATACCACAAAGCAGAACGTGGTGAGTCATGGGTTGTTGGAAGGGCAGTTGGGCGCTAACCCGGGCTCTGTTCCCATTGGTCTCATAAGAATGCCAGCATTCGGGGTACCTCACTGGTATATGACTTGATCCTTGTGGTCCCAAATTCGAGCCTCATATTGGGTATAAATACCAAAAATAAATAAATAAACATAAAAAAAAAAAAGAATGCCATCTCCCTACCCCGCATTGAATTAGGGTGACCTGGTGTAGAAACAGGGGTTTTAGAGTCAGATTGTGAGCAATTTAACCCCCATGAGCCTCAGTTTCCCCAGTTGTAAAATGAGGATACTAATACCCAGCATCTGGGATTAAATTAAGTACGAAATAGAAAAATACCTCGCACAGAGGCCTGCAGTATTTGTTCTTCAGGAGGAACTTCCTGCCCAAGCCTTGTCTTTGCCGGAGTCTGACTTTCGTTAGAACTTATGCGTAGAACTTTCATTTGTCCCGAAGCACTGATGTGTGAATTGGAAAGGCTGAGGGTAAATACCTCGAGAAAGTTACCATGACGTGATCTTGGCATCAGAAAAGAACAGACTACTCTGGTAGACAGGACTCGTGGCTGGTGTCCCCCACGAGCAAGAAGAGACCCCTGTTGCCTCTGATCGTCCCAAGTGCAGGCAGAGAACTCACTCCACTGTTGTTGGCTCTTTCCTCAAGCTCCGCGTTGTTATCCCGGAAGTCTCCATTCTTCCTGAAGACCTGGAAGAACTCTACGACTTATTCAAGGTAGGAAACTCTGGGAAGATGAGGGAGTGACAGGCCCCACCCAGGTTGTCAGCCGGTCAGAGGCTGGGGGGGGTGTTGCGGGACTGGGGTGTTGCGGGAGTGGGTGAGCACAGTGGACACTGGAGGGGTCTGCTATGCATCTGTACAGTGGCAACATGGGCCAGAGCTGCCCCCACCCCTGGCCCCCCACCAGCTCCATCTTGGTCTCACCTGCGCTCACACAAGAGCTGTGCTCTGCAGAGGGCCTAATCCTTCGGTGTTGGTAACCCATTCCACGCTGTTCTACACTGAGTTCCCAGGCCTCGGTCGATGAACAGTGACCATTACTGACATTCCCCCCTCCTACACTTTGTGATGACTCATAATCCCCCCATGGTACATGTAGATAAATTTTTATATTTGGCTGCTATGGGTGCCACTTTATCTTCTGTTTTCCCTTGATACTGTTATTAACACTTTTCCATGTTGCCATACAGTCTTACTCATTTTAAAATTACCTTATAATCTATCATATTGGTAATACTAAATAAACTACATATCTAATATTTGGATATATAGATGGATTCTCAGGTCTTGCTCCTTAAATCACCCAGCAAAGAAAATTTTCAGGTGCCCTGCTGGAAGTTTCCTTGCCTGAAACAGTGGATAAAAATAGGGAAGGGAGGCAGGAACCCTGCTCCACTCCTGATAGCCTGGTAGTGAAGGGGGAGAAAGAAGAATTGGAGAAAGCAAGTCCGGAGTCTGGGTTCCAGAGCTCTTCCGGTGGGGACTCTGAGCCACTGTCACTTCTGAACTCAGTGTAAACTGATGGACAGAGTAAGAAGCAGCACTTCAGGGACTTCTAAGTGGAACACTCGAGGTCATCTGAACCAGGCATGTATCTGTCTTGGCGCATTTCCCTGCAGTCACTGAAATGGCCTTGGCTTAGTGGAGTCCAGGTACCCCTTGTTCCTGATAAGCAGGATGTGTGCTGAGAACTGCTCTGGCCTGTGTCTTCTGTAAACAGCTCCTGTCTCCCACTTTCATAGTTTCCTCTGTTGCATGAAGAGCAGATGAGAAGTCAAAGTGTTCTAAGCCCCCACCTCTCTTTCTTTGACTTTCAAGGAGGAAAAATAGGGAATGCTAGAAACATAAAGACAGGTAGACAAATGTGTTGTTCAGCATGAAAAGTATTTCATTTATTTAAGGCTTACTGTTCTTTGAGAGAGTAAGAGCTGTCACAAATCTGAATTTATATAATTTAGAAGATTGGTTTAAATTAAAAAAGTAAAATTCATTAAGTACTAACCATGTTCATCTCTACTACAAAGAGTAAAGAAGATAGAGCCATTTTCCTATTTGTTTTCCTATGAATGATGTGGTAAGTACTTAATGAAATTTTATTTGTAGTTACCTTTACAACTGTCATTTATGTAGGACTGACTACAAACAGAAACTTAAAAACTATAAATAGAATATAATTTCTGATAGACTTACAAAGGAAATTCCAGTAAAACAGCATCATAATCATGGTATCTGATTCCATTATACACCCCAAGGTGCTTACTTTGCGTAACTCACTCCAGTACTTTCTTTCCAGGCCCAGAGTCCGCATGTGTCCCATATAAGAGCCCCATCAGACTATCCTCTCTGTCCATGCTTCTTGTCAGCTCTGAATTTTCTTTGCTTTCATAGTCTGACATCATGTATTGTAACAGTTGCCTCAGTACTGTGAGGTATAATGTTCTCTAGTTGGGTTTTAAATACACCCTTGGTCTTGTCTTTTTTAAGATTTTATTTTGATTTATATATTTGAGAGACAGAGCAAAGACAGAGGAAGAGCAGCAAATGGGGAGGGGAGAAGGGGGGGGGAATCTCAAGCAGATTCCATGCTGAGCATGGAGCCCAACTTGGGGCTCTATCTCATGACCCTGAGAACATGACCTGAGCCAAAATCAAGACTTGGATTTAAAAAAAAAAATTTTTTTTTTTTAAAAAAGATTTATTTATTTGACAGAGAAAGATTACAAGTAGGCAGAGAGGCAGGCAGAGAGAGAGAGGAGGAAGCAGGCTCCCTGCTGAGCAGAGAGCCCTATTCGGGCCTCGATCCCAGGACCCTGAGATCATGACTTGAGCTGAAGGCAGAGGCATTAACCCACTGAGCCACCCAGGTGCCCAAGACTTGGATGTTTGACTGACTGAGCCATGCAGGTGCCCCTACTTCTGGTCCTTTCAATCAGAATTTCATTTTTTCAGGGAAAAGGTCACCTAGAGATACCCTTCCATTGTTTTATAAACACGTGATAGGTTATTAATAAAGATTCTATTCCTTAACCTCACTGCATCGTTCCCTAAGTCTGGAATGAATGAATAGGCATGATAACTTTGTGTCAAGAAGTAGCTCTGATCGAATTCATTACACATTCTTTCATATTCAAGACGAACAATGTGGTTGGTACTTAATGAAACCTATTTTTATTGGTAATTTAAAGCAAATTTTTAATGCCTGAATGCAATTTTTTCCTTCCAGTTTTAAGGGTATAACCCAACACAGAGCACTGTGTTAAAGTATACAGTATGACTTATGTATATTGTCAAGTGATGAGTACAGTAAGTTTAATTAGAATCCATCTCCTATAGACATAAAAAATTTATTTTCCCTTGTGATGAGAACTTCAGGATCCATTCTCTTAGCAACTCAGATACACCATATAGCCGTTAACTATACTCGTCCTGTTGTACATCACATCCCTAGTACTTACTCTAACTGGAAGTTTGTACCTTCTGGCCACTTCCTCCAGTGCCCCCACTCCTTACCCTGGCCTTGGGGAACCACAAGTCTCATCTCTTTTTCTGAGTTTGGGGTTTTATTTTTAGGTTCCACATATAAGTGAGATCATATAGTACATGTGTGACTTCTTTAACTTAGCAGGAGTGCCCTCATGGTCCATCTGTGTTGTTGAGCAGTCTTTCAAATTATGTCAGTTTGGATCTGTGACGTCTGTCTTCTATGCTCTTAAATTGAACACAGCATCATTAATCTTACCTAAGTAAGATGTTTACAGTATAATACATTCTCGGTGTCCCAGAATACTTTTGGAAACACTGAAGAGCACTGAAGACCTGAAACAGTTACTTATGTCTTCCCTAAACCTGCTGTTATTAAATGATCCATTAAATTCCTTCACTCTTGGTGAATTATCAGGCCTTAGAAAGCACTGGGTCTCTTTAATAATATTTTACTTGCTTACGTGTTCTGGTTAAGACTTTTATTTTCAAATTTTAATTAAAAATCACAAAGAATAAAAGTATACCGACTGTTACCATGAAAGAAAAAAAAGAAACTTTTAAGCAAAAAATGAAAGGGTCTCACTCTGTATGCACCTACAGTCTTATCCTTGTACTGGTAATTACTGTTAACAGATTGGTGATATCTTTCCTGATTTTTTTTTCCTCTTATACTATCTTTCTCAGACGCCCCCCCCATGACAGATTATGCTACATGGAAAAATAGCTGTACAGTTTCGTTGTAGGGCTGAACCATCATTTATTTAAGCATTCACCTATTGAGACACATTTATGTTTCCAGTTTTTTGCTGCTTCGTTCAACTGTGCTGGACTGAGCGTCTTTGTGCCTTTCCCTGGACACCAGTGCTGCAGTTTCTGTGGGATGGGTTCCTTAGGGATGCAGAGACCAAACTATAGCCTGTATTGCTAAAGTATGTTTGATTTTTCGAATTTCATTTCCACTGATGTCTGAGAATGCTCATTTCCTACACTCTACACACACCCAGTTTTTATTACGGATCTTTTGCAATTTTGCTAGTCTTATAGAAGATTGCATTTTATTTTCACTTAAATTTGTTTATCCATTAGTAAGGTTGACCACAGCTAATTGTGTACTTCTTGGTATCACCTGCTTATATCCATGGTCTTTATTTTAAAATTTTTTATCTCGGCTTGTTTTTCTGTAGGATTCTGTGTAAACTGGTTGCACCAGTCCTTGGCTTATTTGTTACAACTGTTTTCTTGGCAGGATTCTATGGGGCTTTAGCATCACAGGATACACAGATATACAGTGTCTTGGGTTTTTAGGAATGGAAATTCCTAAAACTATACCGTTGTTTCACACTGAAAAGTTCTTGTGTTATTTTTCACAATTCTGCGAAGGCTATCCGAAGAACTTGGCTCCCAACAAATATAGCAGTAAAATTATAAGTGGCATTTTGGTTTTCATCCAAGGATCTGCACTCACATATTACAGCTTCTTCTGTACTTGTTCCCACGCCACCGTGATGGGTAGAGGACACTGAAATTGTGCAGAAGCCTGCAGTCATTGGGAACTATCTCAGTCTCGATGTCCCAAGAGGTGATTTAGCGTGGGTGTAAGAGATGCATCCTAACGAGGGGCACCTCAGGGAAGGGCCAGTTTTGAGTGCTCTGGTTGTTGGTGTATTCCCAAGATTTTGAATCACATATTTTTTTACTTCCAGTTTTTTAATATATTCACCTGGTTCAAAATTCTGAACTTGTAAGAAAGTATGCAGTGAAAAGACTTGGTTCTGGGGCGCCTGGGTGGCTCAGTTGGTTAAGCATCTGCCTTCAGCCCTGGTCATGATCCCAAGGGTCCGGGAATCGAGTTCCACATTGGAGACTGGGGGGGCTCTGCTTCTCCCTCTCCTTCTGCCGCTCCCCTCTGCTTGTGCACTCTCTCTCTCTCAAATAGTAAAATCTAAAAAAAAAAAAAAAAAAAAAGACCTGGTTCTACATGTGAGTCCCCACTCCTACTTTCCCCTCCCCACAGGCAACCAGGCGACTGGTTTATTCTGTATTCTATAGATCTGTCTAGCACTTTTTTGTTTTCAGATGTGATTTGATGAGAAAACAGAATAAAAATTAGGTTTCCTAGAATTAAAACCATGGCAGATGAACAGCACACTGAGAAATGGTTAAAATGGTAACTTTTGTTAGGTATTGTGTGCTCCAATAAAAAAAACGACCTTAGAGAAAGAGGTCAAAATTTATATTCTTGTGGGCAAGAAGTGTAAGGTAACAAGGGAGATCTTTTACTTGTCTGGTTGGAATAATGAGATTGTAAGTACTTTAATTTTTTCATTTGTTCGTGTTATAATGTTCTTACTCAATACATAATTTATGAGGCCAAGTGAGTCCTGAGAGGAGGCCAAGTTAACCTTGGCTTTAAGCATGCAGCCCCCCACAGGTGCCCCCGTCTCTCACCAATCCCTCTCTCCCTCTTGTCTGAAGAGAGAGCACATGATGAGCTGTTATTGGGAGCAGCCCAGGCCCATGGCCTCACGCCACGACCCCAGCAGGCCCTACGCAGAGCAGTACCGCATAGATGCCCAGCAGTTCACACACTTGTTTCAGCTTGTCTCACCCTGGACCTGTGGGGCCCACACGGAGATCCTCGCGGAAAGGACTTTCAGGCTCCTGGACGACAACATGGACCACCTGATCGAATTCAAAGCCTTTGTGAGCTGTCTCGGTAGGACCCTGTGGGTCTTCACTGCAGTGAGTTAATTTGGGACAGGCGTCTGTGAATGCAAGACAGGGTGGATGGTGGAGCAGGCAGACCCACACAATGAAATGTATCTGGGACTGGCCTGATGTTATTTGGAGATTTAAAAAACCACTCTGCAGGCTCCTCTCACTACCACACTTAGGCCTCCCTTAAGAAGAGTGAGAAGGGCCCAAGCTCTCAACACACAGGATCATTGTTCCTGTTCTCCTCGGGCGCCCAGGGTGTGGTGTGGCTCAGCTCGTTAGGAGCCGCATTCCTGACTCCTGCCCATGAAATTAAAATCTTTCAGAAAGTATGAGGCCAAAATTCACGAGGTTATCTTGCACCTCATGAGTGACCTTTTTTGTTTTCATTTCAAACACCCTGTGTCTGAGAGCAGGGGTAGGGAAGTATTGAGTGAACAAGTACTGACCGTACTAAGTTCTCTCCCCACAGTGAGGCTGTGTCACAGCAAATGTACCTTAACCATTTGCATCTATTCCTTTTTTTTTTTTTTGGCAGATGTTATGTATAATGGAGAAATGAATGAGAAAATCAAACTGTTATATAGACTTCATATTCCTCCAGGTAAGAAATTCTATGGAGAAAATGTAGGTTCTGTTCTGCTTTGACACTAGTAAGCTTTGTGCGTGACTCTGAAGTTCTTTTCTTTTTAAATTTCATTTAGACTTGAGTCAACAGATGTTTCTAATCTGGGGTTGCTGATAACAGATTTTCAGTACTGGGCTGTATGGCCTGTGACAGCAGTTGCCAAACTTGAGCGTGCATCAGAATCATCTGGAGGGCTTGTTAAAACCCAGGTTCCTGGGCGCCGCTCCAGAGTTTCCGGCTCCCTGGTTCTGAGGACCACACTTGGGGAACCTCTGGCTTATGGAGTGTGTGGGGAAGCAGACCCTGGTGGCCTTAATAGATGGTTATTTAAGCCTCGTTTTTTGAAGGACCATTTCATTCTTCTTGCATTTAAGTCCACGCTGCCCTCAAGTTTCAGGAGGTAACCGGGAACAAAGAAACCAGTTTTGAAACCTATGCAGTATAACCTGGCCTTAACCTTAAGGTATTCCTTGGATCTTTAAAAGTCACAGAGGTGGGTTAGTAATGCCAACATGGTCTCTGGACCCCAGGGCCATGGTTCTGGTGTTGGATGGGGCCCCTGACAGAACTTCCCAACGAGGGAGACTAGGAAAGTTTTCGGGGCCATGAGATCCTGTAGCTTTTATAACCAACACTTGTGGAAAAGTTGGAAATGCATATGGTCATCGTGTGTAGCTTTCTTGGTACACTTCCTGAAGTGAGCCATTACCGAACCGGCATGAAGTCTCAGTGTGCCCAGGAAGCATTCTGTAGCAGCATTCCTCCTCCACCTTCCCACGACTCATTATTACTTGACTGCAAATGGTTTGGCATGAGTGAAGTTCTTTGCCTTTTATGCCAGTATAAGTTAGTGAGTTTGGTTCTTTAATTTGCCTTTATTTTTCACAAGTGTTTTCCTACTAACATAGAAGACATGCATAATTATTCCTCTACTAACATCGTTGTCACTCTTTACAATCATCGTCTGTATCTAATATTGCTAAATAGGACTTGATCTTTATTTCAATTATTTCATCATGATTTTTAAATAAGCATTTTGGGAAAATTTGAGATTTATAGAAAAATAAGATGTAAAGATGGAGTTTCATTTTTTATGTATCTTCATAAAGTGTTATATTAGTTTCGGGTCTACAATAGAGTGATTCAAAAATTCTGTATAATACTCAGTGCTTGTCACGATAAGGATACTCTCAATCCCCATCACCTACTTCACCCATCCCCCTACCTCCCCTTTGGTAACCACCAGTTTGTTTTCTATAGTTAAGAGTCTGTTTCTTGGTTTGTCTCTTCTTTTCCCTTTGTTCATTTGTGTTGCGTCTTAAATTTCACATCTGAGTGAAATCATATGGTATTTGTCTTTCTCTGACTGACTTGGCTTAGCATTATATACTCTCTAGCTCCATTCATGTTGTTGCAAATGGCAAAATCTCATTTTTATGGCTGAGTGATATTGTGTGTGTGTGTGTATGTGTGTACCACATCTTTTTTGTCCAATCATCAGACAATGGACATTTGGGCTGTTTCCATAGTCTGGCTATTATAAACAATGCTGCAATAAACATAGGGGTACATATACCCTTTGAATTAGTGTTTTTGTATTTTTGGGGTAAATGCCCAGTAGTGCAGTTACTGGATCCATAGGGTAGATCTATTTTTAATTTTTTGAGGAACCTTCATATTGTTTTCCACAGTGGCTGCATGTTTGCTTTCCCAACAGTGCATGAGGGTTCCTTTTTCTTCACATCCTCGCCAACACTTGTTTCTTGTGTTGTTGAATTTAGCCATTCTGACAGGTGTGAGGTGATAACTCACTGTAATTTTAATTTACATTTCCCTGATGAGTGATGTTGAACATGTTTTGATGTGTCTGTTGGCCATCTGGGTATCTTCAGAGAAATGTGTATTCAAGTCTTCTGTCCATTTTTTAATTTGATTATTTGTTTTTTGGGTGTTGAGTTGAAGTTGTTTATATGTTTTTGATATTAACCCCGATCAGATATGTCATTTGCAAATACCTTCTCCCATTCCAGTGATTGCCTTTTAGTTTTGCTGATTGTTTCCTTTGATGTACAGAAGCTTTTTATTTTGATGTAGTCCCAGTTTATTTCTACTTTTGTTTCCATTGCCTGAGGAGACGTATCTAGAAAAATGTTATGATTATAGATGTCAGAGAAATTACTGCCTGTGCTGTCTTCAAGGATTTTTACGGTTTCAAGTCTCACATTTAGGTCCTTAATCCATTTTGCAAGGTTTTTTTGGTGTATGGTGAAAGAAAGTGGTCCAGTTTCCTCAACACCATTTGTTGCAGAGACTTTTTTCCCCCCATTGGATAGTCTTTCCTCCTTTGTTGAAGATTAATTAATCACATAATTGTGGGTTTATTTTTGGGTTTTCTATTCAGTTCCATTGATCTGTGTGTCTGCTTTTCTGCCAGTACCATACTGTTTTGATTACTACAGTTTTGTAATATAAGTTGAAATCTTGAATTGTAATACCTCCAGTTTCGTTCTTTAAGATTGCTTTGGCTACTCAGGGTCTTTTGTGGTTCCATACAAATTTTTGGATTGTTTGTTCTAGTTCTGTGAAAAATGCTGCTGGTATTTTGATAGGGATTGATTTAAATCTGTAGATTGCTTTGGGTGGTATGAACATTTTAACATTTTTTCTTCCATCCATGAGCATGAAATGTCTTTCCATTTCTTTGGGTCATCTTGAATTTCTTTCATCAGTGTTTTAGTTTTCAGAATACATGTCTTTTACCTCTTAAGTTTATTCCAGATATCTTACTTTTGGTACAATTTTAAATGTAAATGGGATTGTTTTCTTAATTTCACTTTCTGCTGCTTCACTATTAGTACATAGGAATGTGACAGATTTCTGTACACTGATTTTTGTATCCTGTGACTTGACTGAATTACTTTGTTCTAATAGTCTAGTAGTTTTTGGCAGTGTTTAGGGTTTTCACTATATAGTATCATGTCACCTGCAAATAGTTTTAATTCTTCCTTATGGATTTGCATGGCCTTTATTTCTTTTTGTTTTCTGATTGCTGTGGTCAGGATTTCTAGTAGTACAGTGAATAAAAGTGGTGAGAGAGGACATCCTCGACTTGTTCTTGACCTTAGGGGAAAAAGTTCTTTTTCCCCATTGGGTATGGTGTTAGCTGTGGGTTTTTCATTATTATGTTGAACTATGTTCCCTCTAGACCTACTTTCTTGGGAGTTTTTATTGTGAATGACAATGTGGGGCTCAATCTCAGAATCGTAGGATCATGACATGACCTGAGCTGAAGCAGATGCTTAACCAACTGAGCCACCCAGGTGCCCCATCCTTTCTCTTATTGATGTGACATATCACACTGATTTGGGAATATTAAACCACCCTTGCATCCTGGGAATATATCTCCCTCGATTGTAGTGTAATATATCTTTAAACTTACTGGCTTTTGATATCACCATTTAAGATTGATATTTGATTCTTTTTTTTTTTAATTTGACACAGAGAGGGAGAGATCAGATCACAAGTAGGCAGAGAGGCAGGCAGAGAGAGAGAGGAGGAAGCAGGCTCCCCGCTGAGCAGGGAGCCTGATGCGGGCCTCAATCCCTGGACCCTGAGATCATGACCTGAGCCGAAGGCAGAGGCTTTAACCCACTGAGCCACCCAGGCGCCCTGATATTTGATTCTGAATCTAACTTTATATTGAACTGTTTCCAAATTACAAGTTTGTTTCTGAAAGATGTGTTTTAATTAGTTCATTAACTACCTTTGTAGACCTTCATTGTTTCAGAACATTTTTCAAGAACTTTTTGAACATACGGGATTGTAATATTTCGATTTTATGATTCCAGATTTAAATTTTTAAGTAGAAATTAAGATTTATTATTTTGCTTACCTACACTTAGCATTTGACTTTTTTAAGATTTTATTTATTTGAGAGACAGAGCCAGAGAGAGTCAGAAAGCACGCATCAGCAGGGGCAGAGGGAGGGAGAAGCAAATTCCTCTGCTGAGCAGGGAGCCCAATGCAGGGCTAAATTCCAGCACCCTGGGATTGTGACCCAAGCTGAAGGCAGATGCTTAACTGACTGAGCCACCCAGGTCCCACTAATATTTGAATTTCTGATGCAGTTAAATAAAAAATAATGCAGACAACCTAAAACCTCTATTAATAGACAGTCTGCTTAAGGCCATGAAGATCCCCATTTGGCTCATTTTAATTTAAATTTAACAAATACTTTTCATTGTAATAACTTTTTGAGTAAAAGTGAGACAAACACTCTAGTGGGGGGGGACCTAACTCACTAATTAGGAAATATACTGAGGATCACAAGTTTGAATTGGTATGTGCAGAGAGTCATGTCTCATTTGCCAGATGAGGGAGACATGGTACCAAATGAAGCCTGACACACCCACCTTGGGAACTGAGCAACCGAGGAAGCAAGAAGTGCTAAGTCCAGGCCCTCATAGTTCTGGAAGAGCTCTCTTTATTGACTGCAACAGTATTTGTTTAGCCAAGGAAATAGGAAAGAAATAGTCCAGATGAAGTGATGCTATATCAGGTGAAGTAGGGATGAACAGTATTCCAGAAGATTATTAAATCAGGAATTTCACTACAGAGTGATAATCTACAGATATTGGTCATTTTGCTCAGTTAATTATACTAATTGGGCGTCCAAAAGACCATTTCTTGGAAGAACATTAGATTCATTAGAAAGAGCAAACTACTGAGAATGCTCTACTGGAAATGGTAAATGAGCACAAAGTAGACACTGGAGGCTTTCTATAAGAGCATACCGAGCGTGGAGTTGATGTCACCAGCTCCTCCTGGAAATGCTGAGTTAGGGAATCCGTTGTTACGTTTGCAGAGCAGCTCTCCACAAGGGGTCCTGCGGGTCTAGATCCACATTAAATGATCTTCAAGTGTTGAATCTAATACAATTTAAGCTGCTCCAGTCTTGGGTTCTTTATGGGAAGGAATAGGTTTCCTTTTGAGGCCTTATAGACACCAAAGTGCATTGCTGTTTAAAGGAAGGATTTTGTCAAGAAGTGTAGTTAAAAGGAAAAATCTTACAGATAATTCCAATTTGCCATTTGGTTAAAGATAGTTATTTTAAAAAGCATTTCATGTTGAAAACCTGAATGGACTTAAATTCAACCAAGAATGAGGCTAGGAACACTTCATCAGTGATGTTTAGCCAGTGTTAGAATTTGAGTCCTGAAACTATAGGCAAATATAGCAGTATCTGTGTATGAAAGAGGAAAAGCTTTCTTATTTTGAAATACTGAATATAAAAAATATAAAAAATATTAATTAGTGGGTGCCTGGGTGGCTCAGTCAAGTGTCTGCCGTCGGCTCAGGTCATCCTCCCAGACTGAGCCCTGCATCAGGCTTCCTGCTCAGCAGGGTGTCTGCTTCTCTCTCTCCCCCTCTGCCTCTCCCCACTGCTCATCCTCAATAGTAAAATCTTAAAAAAAAAATTATAGTAGATTCAAAATCTAGTCATAGTAGCCAAAAAAAATTCAGCATTTGTCAGTTAAGGGAGAAGTTGTTTGATTATATACACTTTAAGTAAAATTAAAAAAACATTTGAGCCATTCAGATTCTTGGTAATGAAACTTACTTCCACCTTTTGTCCAGGCAGTTCTCACTAATGGTGACAGCTTGTTTTGAAGAGGTCATTATATAAAAGTCCTGATCAGGAACTGCATGGAGCCATTTCAATATAAATTATAGTATGAAAACTGATATTAAGAAGTCCTGAGTATTCTAAGATTTCAGTATACTTAACAAAAATATCTCATCACTTATAAAAGAAGTTTGTTCACCTAGAATGGATCCACTTTCTAAACCTATGCAGTACAACTGGAAATACACACGATATTTACATCAGATTGTCTGCTTTGTGGAGTACTGGCAGATGGGATGATAGGAATGGTTTTACGCAATCATAGATTTCACAAAAGTTAACTGTGGATGAAAACTTTAGCAATATTATGAAATAGGATGTTAGGTGTTTGAAATTAACATCAAGAAGACAGAAGATGTGGAACATGTAACAACCATGGTTTGCCTAAGAGAAAAGTGTGGTACTCAGGTTACACCCACTATACTGGTTCTTCAATTTTTGGTTAGCATTTTCTTTTGGTTATACTATGGAACAATACTGAAGAAGATAAACTCTGTAATCTCCTGCTTTTGAAAATGTGCCAATATGTCAAAATATCTACTAGAATCCAAGAAACTTGAAGGATGCCTACACTGCTCTAAGGACCAACTTATTAATGGAAATGGCTCAAATGGCATACATGAAGAAGGTTCACCAAGTGAAGTGCAAACAGATGAACTAAATGATGAATTCAGGCAAGATCAAGAACTTCTCTCAGAGAATGGATAAGTCAGCTGGAGGAGATAACGACTCTAATAATGGATGACATGCCAAGGAAACTTAGAAAGGTCAGCTTTTCACAGGACACACGAAAATGATAAGATTACATTCTAGTTTAACAACTTAAACTGTAACTGATACCAGCTACATCAGAAATGACAGCAGGCACATTCACTTTGGTGATGGACAACTTAAGCTAGACAAAAGATCTGTCCTTTAGACTGGAGTTGGAAATGCAAAAGAGGATTCTGAAAAATAGAAGTGCAGAATACAAACCTCCTAAAAACTTTTGTGAAATTTTAATATACTGCACGGAACATTTTAGAAGAGCTAGGTGCTGAAAATACCCAGTATTACCCAAATTAAGAAGCCACTAGGAAAATGGATTTGATTCCAGCATCCAGTACTTATTAAATGTCAAGTGATTTTTTTGAGACCCAGTTTGGATACTTTTCTTGACTTTCCTATCAAAACCTTAGGTATACTGGAATTCTTAACTAATCCAAATGCAAGGTATAGCTGCTATAATTTGATTTGTTTTAAACCACTGCGGAAGGCTAGGAAGGCACTATTTTGCCTTTGCAAGAAAAAATATGAATGGTATTAATCACTGTAGTGTCTCACCTGTATCTGAAGTCCAAACTGTTGAAAGCAGTGTATGTACTCTTGTACCAGAGATAAGGCACACTAGAACTGCCTTTTCCCTCCACGAGAATCCCATTTAGAAAGTGACGAAGATAGTGGTGGTGATGACAATGATAGAGAAAATGAAAACTAGGCACGACGACTAATCAAAGCCCTTGAAGCCACAGAGAAGAGACTTCCCTGCTGGTGGCATTTATTGAAGCCATGAAGTTAATCTACCAGAGTAAAACAAGTTTGAGAGCAAATGTAAATCCTTCAAGAGTTGTTAACTTGTGCAGTATTTGAAGTGAGACACAATGAAAACTTTAATAGAAGTGTCTCTTAATTCATTTATAGTCGAATTACAAGTTACACATTTACCAGAACATAAAAATGTTACATGTATGAAAGTTCAGACACCTCATTTAGAAAGGTTGAAAGTACATTTAAAGACTGTATATAAATAACCTTTACTACTTTTCCTTAATGCATTGCATCTATATTTCTGACCATAACTATCTGATAACTAAGTTTTTTCAGTATGCTCCAAGCCTCTTCCAGTGTCCCCTAGTGTCCAGTCTGGGCAGTGGTGGTTTCCATGTGTCACACTGCAAAGAGGCTGGAAAGTGAGCTGCTCTGAGGATGGTTGGCCTTTCTGGACACTTGCTTTCCACTTGAATTAACCATTCCTCTCTGTGCTCCCAAGACATTTGGTTGTATTGGTTCTTCTGTTAGAGTATTTTGTTAGTGACTTGGGTATACATTTCACCTTTCTGAGGCATAGGGACACAGTATCCTCTTGACATATAGCTATTACCTAAAAAATCTGTTTCCATCATGACTGCCCCAATGACCATACAGGGCTTATAATTTTTCTCCTATTCTTTATGAGTAGATGCTCACATGTGCCAATGTGTAGAAGTTTTGTACAAGGTTGGTAAAATGACTTAGTATCAGTTATAGAAAAACCCAAAACTCCAAACAGCTCCCACCCACCACATGCAGAAAACCTATCTCCCAAATATGAAGGAGACCAGTTTATCAAAGGCTTTGGTGCCATCTTGGGGATATTTGTTGGATTACAACTGATTTTTGCCTTTAATTTATTCTGAGTGGCTTATTGGTAAATATGAGGATCCTGTGTCCATAATACTTTGTAACTGTTATTTTTAAGAGCTTTTTGATCTGTAATTTACATACCATACAGTACATTCATTTAAAATACACACAATCCAGTGATTTTTAGTATCTTTATATAACCATCACAATTTTAGAAATTTTCATCACCCTAAAAAGGTCCATGGCATTTGATTCTTGTACCCAATCCACCCATTTTGCCCTGCTTTCTGTTTTTATAGAATTATCTATTTTTGGATATTCCTTATAAATGGAATAATGCAATGTGCCATTTTGTGTCTTGCTCCTCTCCTTTCAGGGGTCATCCATGTTGTAGCATGTCTCAGTGCTTATTCCTTTTATGACTGAATTTGACAGTCCATTTGATAGATATCCATTCATCAGTTGGACACTTGGGTTTGTTGCCACTTCTTGGCTCTTGTGAACAATCCTTCTATAAATGTGTACAAGTGTCTGAGTTGGGTTATGTTTTCATTTACCTTTGGTATATACGTTAGAGTGGAATTCTGGGTCAAATGGTAACTATGTTTAATTTTTTAACAAACTGCCAGGCTTTTTTTTTTCAAAATCGCTCTGCCATTTTATATTATCACCATATATAATGTTCTGTGTTTTTTTTAATCAAGAAAACTTATAATGATAAAATGCTTTGGATTCGGTAGTTCTTTTTAAATTTTTGTTGAAAGCTTAGTAAGTATAGCAGTATGTGCTCACTCTAGAAAAAATGCCATGAAATTAAAAATGATTACCCCACCATCCAGAAATTTAGTTGTCTATTTCTTTCTAGAATTTATATGTATACACAGACCTATATTTTAAGGTTTAGGAAAGGATTTTACTACATTTTTCCAGGTCAGTATTGGCAGTGTTTTATGAATCTGTATTTCATTAATTAAAACCGTATTTACATAAATCTGGAAAAAGGCATTACCTGGTCTGTAAGATGTTTTCTTTACTCTGTATCCAGACAGTGCTTGGTCTATACCTGGGTTCACAGTCCCTGCAGGCACTGCAACCCACAGGCTGCTGGCTTAGCCTCTAGTCCTTTTCTACATAAAAAGCTAAATAACTGAGTTTGGGTTAAGATGAAATAATTTGTTCAATGTAACATTTTTTTTTAAAGCACTCACTGAGAATGATCGAGACAGCCAGTCACCATTAAAGAATCCTCTATTGTCGACGTCAAGACCCCTGGTTTTTGGGAAGTCAAATGGTACGTACCTCTTTTCATCATCTTCCAACAGGCACACATTGCAATCGTTAACAATTTCACAGCTCTTAAAAGCGGACTTAACCTAGTCCCGCCCTCGTGTCAATCAACAGCCCACTGCTTGGTGGGATTCTTCCCTCCCCACCCCGTTTGAAAGGTGTTCCTTTTTGCTTTAACTGAATTTTTGCCTAAAGTATATTTTGTGTTTCCTGTGTCTCCAGGTGATGCAACTGATTATCAGAAACAGCTAAAGCAAATGATAAAGGATTTAGCCAAAGAAAAAGATAAAACTGAGAAAGAGTTGCCCAAAATGAGCCAGGTATGGACTTAGGGGCAGAGTTAACAGTTTTGCCAAATGATTTGTTGAGAGGTAAGCTTGATAAAGTTAAGCTGGGGGCCCTCAACCTCTAAAGCAATAATCAAAGGGTCTTGTAACTTGCGGGAGCTGAATGTTGTGATTACAAGGGAAATAATTGAATTGTGATCCATTCAGATACACTAGATATTCTGAACTCTTCACAAAGGGAGGCTGTGCCATATCCTATCTTTCAAGTTTTTATATCCTACTCCTTCTATATTCACTTAAGTTGTGATGAAGTTGATAGCATTTGGGGGTGGGGGGCACTGTGGACACAGCATTCTTCCCCTAGAAGGGAATACTGTTCTTTCTTCAGTTTCTTAAAAATCATTGGCACTATAATATACAGTACTGATAAGGCTCTGCAAAATCTTTGAGCAGTATCTAGACTACATTCAAGTGCCATGATGGTGCTAGGTTTTTAATTGAAAAAGATTACTCCCAAAGTTTGTTGAATGTAGGGTTCAAGTTGGAAATGGTCCTTTATTAAAGGATTCCCTTCTTTTTGGTGCTAATGTGTACTGTAGCCTTCAAGAGTGCAATTTAGCAATGCAGTGTTTCTTGGTCTTTTCTGACCACAGTACATGTGGCCTTAACACCTCCTGGAATATTTTAGAAGTTTTGGGGAGTTTCAAATTTCCATTCTACCTCTTGGATGTAGTCACATTTCAATGCTGTTGGTCAGTTATACCTCAATTAAGAAAGTCAAATCTCATACGCCAGAGCTACCCCAGTACTAATATTCTGATATATGGGACATCAATTTTTGCTATAAACAAAAACAGGCTGTCTTAACACCTTGCTTTCATTTACTTCAAAATCCTGGAGATCTCTCCTAAATCAGTTCTCAACCATGACCCTATTCCCAGAGTAAATATATAGCTAAATCCCACTGGAAGTGTCTTCCATCACATTACATACGGATTCTCCAATTGAGCAGCAGTGTGGATAGAACTTGGAAAAGCATCAGGCATCACTGTTTTCATTATTTCATTTTACAGCTTCTAGTTACTCCATCGTATTCCTATCAGATGAAAAAGCTCTAATTTTATTTAGTCATAGTATTTAAGCTGTTTCCAAGTCTCTCTACCTTTTGGATCCCTTTCTACAGCCTGATTTGCTGGCTAAAGAGTGCACACCTTTCTGAATAGTCGCTGTATAGACAAATAGCCCACTTCTAAGTGTGTGGTTAAAGTCCCTGGAGTTATTGTTAGGAGTATGTTCTCAAGAGTAGAAGGGCTAAACTACCTTTCCTTATAATCTGCTTCAAACAGTATGATGTGGTTTTCTCTAAGAACTTAGTATGAGGTCTAAAAAAATGCATTCTACTTTCATCCTGGTTATGCTGCCATATATACTTTTAATTCCAGAGAGAATTTATCCAGTTCTGTAAGACTCTGTACAGTATGTTCCATGAAGATCCAGAAGAAAATGATTTATATCAAGCCATTGCCACGGTAACCACTCTGCTACTGCAGATCGGGGAAGTGGGGCAGCGAAGTAGCAGCTCTGGAAGCTGCTCCCAGGAATGTGGGGAGGAGCTGCGGGCTTCAGCTCTTTCTCCAGAGCAGGACTCAGTTTTTGCAGATGCCAGCCCTGGGAAGACTGCCCGGGACTCCCAGACATTTCCTGAAGAGGCAGAAGGGGATTGGACTGTGTCCCTTGAACATATTTTAGCTTCACTTCTGACTGAACAGTCACTAGTCAACTTTTTTGAAAAGCCACTGGACATTAAATCCAAACTTGAAAATGCCAAGACCAATCAGTACAGTCTCAAAAGTCTGGAAATGAGCCGCCAATCACAGCCTGAACTCAAGCTGAGTAACCTGTAGCAAGAGAGCAGTCTGTGGAGAGGAGTCTGCCATACCAAAGCACGGAACGGTTTTGTGGGTTGTCAGCCCTAAAATCCAGATTTTAGTTGGATTCACTGAGTGTATTTTCTAAGCTGGGTATCTAGATAAGCAACCTGACAGCCACAGCTGTGGCCAGGGGAACTGATGCAACCCTCAAGCGTTTCTATTTATTCTTTGAGAATTATTAGTTGGATATTATCAGAGCTATAGGGTATCCATACATTAGTTCCCTTGATGCTGTGACTTGCAATTTCACTTTTATCAGATTTGCTGAAATTTCAGGGCACTTCTGCTGTGATGCTGGTATGATTTCGTTCTCAGATGGAACAGAAGAGTCAGATGTATCATACTAAACCACAAACAAAAGCTCAAGCTCTCATTTTTCACTTGGATAATGGGAGAGGGTCACAAATCAAGTTCATTTTCAAGATCCAAGAGCCACTCTCTGTGCAATCGTATTTGGCTTTTTTGCACTAATTTTGTTTCAATGCTGGTAATTGAAACCATTTTAATATATTTGGTTGTATTCACTTTGTCCTTCAAAAATGTACAAACCATGCTTTCAATGTTGGCCTCCAAGTTTTTTAATAAAGAAGTTTTTATATTGACTTGGTTCTTGCTTATAATTTATACTTGTGTCTAGAGGGATCTCTTGCCACTCCATGTTCTCCCTGAATTGTGCAATACACCATAGGTGGTCCTCAACCCCCACTATGCTTATGTATTACCATCACCCCTGGGGGCTTTATAGCAGCATTCAGTATGGCAGGGTGTAAGCACTAAAGAAATCTAATCCCCGTGACACTTTGCTTTCAGGCTGAATTTAGCTGATTTTTCCCCCTGCGCTTCAGGTCCATGTAAACTGGGATTAACAACACCTCAGGGGGCTGTTACAAAAAGGTAAGTGGTACATATAGTATGAATTGTACACCTAAACCATAATCTGGTTACCCATCAAAAATCAATTAGACTATTCTATACCTTTTGACACGCATACTCAATACAGATAAAAACAAGTTCAGAGACATACTACCAAATATTTCATTAAATTTATCAATTGCATCATTTAAATTTGTTCAAATGTGAACAGTGGCCAATGGTTATTGAGTTCTAGATGCCAGTCTCTAGAAAAATGTTCCTTAGAATTAACAGTATACCTCCAACGTCCCAGATACCTAAAAAGTTTCCTCAGGCTAGGCTGCACTTCCATATCACCTTTAAAAACCTGCTCAGGCTCTACCCAAATGCTCAGAAATCCCAAGGGTTGGGGAGAAGGGGGTACAGGCATGCCATTTAGGAAAAGCTCTCCAAACGATCCTATGTAACCAGGAACTGCATAGAAATATTACAGTTGACTCTTATGCCACATGGGTCCACTTATATGTGAATTTTTTTTGATAGGGTACTGTAAATATATTTTCTCATGACTTAGTATTTTTTTCTCTAGCTTACCAGAGATAAGTTAACCCTTAAGCTCTAGCTTACCAGAGATAAGTTAACCCTTAAGCTCTTTAAGAGTCAACTGTATAACTAGAAAAGGAAAACCAGAACATAAAGCAGTTTTATACCTTTATTTGATAATCAGCGATTAGTTCTCATCCACATTAACTGTCTGTAGATCTGCAAAAGAAGACACGGCCAGTCAACTTCCATACCCACACCTCACACTTGAACACTGCAAAAACGTTTTTAAGGGTTTAGGGTTTTTAAGGGTTTAGGCTAGTATTTTATGACCTTTTTACAACACAAAGATGGACCTGTTTTGTATTTTCCTCCATCTGTTACACAAAGGTTTACTGATTATGCTTGTTACCCATTTCCTTATTAGAAGGATGCTGGGCATATAGAAGCACAAGTATTTAAGACACATGAATTCCGGTTTTAAAAGGTAAGGATGGCTTTTTTAATCTAAACAGCTCTGTAGGATGGAGTAAAACTTACTTTTGAAAGTGGTGACAGGTACATAGGTAACCAACGTGTAGAGCTTGTTTGGTGAATCTTCATCCTCGTTACGTTTTCTGGACAACCGCACACGGATACGGTATGGAACGTTCCTAATAAAAATGAATGCGCTGCTAAAGTCAATGCCTCCTATCAAGAAAACAGCTGCCAACGGTACTGACACCTCCTAGCCCCCCATCTGTAACATGCTTCTAACACTCTGTCCTTTATTTATTTGAATCTGCTCAGGTACCACAGGTCCAGTTCCCTGGAAAATACACATAGCCACAGATGGACATTAAATACTATCATCTCAGGATGTATACCTGTCTTAGCAGGCAGCAACCACTGATACTCAACCTATGCAGAAACATGGGCCCAAACATGCTAGGTCTTTCTCCTCTTACCACCAATACCTCCATCTTGGTTAGAGGATTTGTCTATGTTCAGTGTCAATTTGCAGAAACACCACTCTGCAGGCTACATTCAACAGAAGACTAAAGACTGTTCAGTTCCCCTACCTTATACACATAAACCTCTCTTTTCACCCAACCACAGTGGCCTATCTCCTTTTATTGGTCTGAGGACACAAAGCATTCCAAAACTCAGGACTCCTTTTGGCTTTTGTGACACCATTCCCCACCTCCCGCATCATCATCCTAAGGGACCTCTTTGGCCACTCCTTTATCAAACACATCTCCTCTACGTGAATGCTCAGTGCCAGCACAGCAGGGCTGAATCTCAGGCTCCTCTCACTCTAGTGATGAAATACCACACAGATGCAGATAGTCCCCACCCCGCCCCACAGCCTCCTAATCACCTAGGTCTACTCTAGCACCTTACATCATCCTCCGCAGCAAAAAGCAAACCCTTCTCAACCTTGGAACTACTGACAACTGGGCTGGGATATGTAGCAAAGCTCCTGACCTGTGGCAATCCCCAGGAATGACACCAAAAACGTCTCCCTGGGGGAGGGTGGGCAAAACTGCCCACTGTTAAAAAAAAAAAAACACTGTGCCAGTGATTTCCCATTTTGTCTAGAGATCAATCCAACCTCTATGCCATGACCTACAAGATGTCACATGGTCTATCTCGTTCCTAACTCTGTCCTCATTCACTGTTCAAGTCACTTACTCTACTTTCACCAACCTGTTCCTAGCTCATAGCAAGTTTGTTCTCTGTGCAATGCTCTTACTCAACCCTCACACTGCTGGCTCCTTCGTCATCTGGGTCTCCATTCAAGTACCACATCAAAGGGCTTCCCTGCAGATGCTACCCCACCCTTTGAAGCCATCACATTTTAAGGAAATACTTCCATATGCATTAGCTAATTACTGAACTGACCCAGACTATGTAGAACTGGTTAAAAGCTAGAATAATTATAAAAGTTTTATAAAAAAAAATTATAACATAAATAACTTTAGCACCTTATTCCTTTGGCCCAGACAGCTTTGTTGAGCCGGGTGTCAATGCGCACATCTGGAGTTCCCATCTCCTTCATGGCGAATTTCCGGATCTCTTTGAGTGCCCGAGGGGCACGTTTCTTGAAACCCCTGAGAGTCAAAGCAAATAAATGAATAAGCACAAAATTAAATGAAATATGTAACATGCGCTGTCCTATTTTCATAAAACAAAATCTAAACCAAACCTTAAAGTAGGAATAATCCCTTTTCCACCACTGTATAATCCCCAGCAGCTAATATTAATACTGGGGACACAGAAAAGCACAATCCACTTTCAATGTTGTGGGATTGGAGCTCTGCAAATGATCCTAAGAGATGCTAGTGATAGGATATGCTTGAACACAAAATATACATACTATAGAAGTGTCTTCAGATCAAAATATAGATTGTTACATCTTCACACATGGCGTGTTCTTGAGCATCATTCAATACTAATTCAAAGGTTCATTATTAACTTGGTTTTGGCTTAAAGAATAGGGGTGGACCTAAAATTGTACATATTTCCTCTTGACAAGAGTTAATTCTATGAAGCTCTTGGCATGTGTCAGGCACGTCATTACTTCATGTCCATTCCAACTCTTAAGTACTATTAACTTGTTGTTTACATGAGGATAAAGTCATTTGAATTCCATGTTTTTAGTTAAACAATGTGAAAAAGCAAAAACTTTGCTATAGGCTGAAATGGTCAAGCATTCGGACAAGTGAAGGGCATTTCTGGGGCTGGGGAAAGACCCAGGTCTAAAAAGGTGTCCTACCACCTAAGACTGTGAAGGTCAGAGAAGGGGCCAAGTCAACCAATCACCTCTGTAACCCAGTGCAGGGCCGGGCACATACTAGGTGGTCCACTTTTGTTAGATGGAACGAATTTTATGAAATCCAATGTAAGTAACACACAGAGCATGCCAGAGTTAATTCTGCTTTAAAACCTTCAGTGACTTCACATGCTTGTGAAATATTACTGCCTTCCCACCCCACTCTGTCTCTTGTCTTAGTCTCCCCTATTCCCTTTGCTCTACCCTCATCAGACTCGTTGCTATTTCTAGAACCCATCAAGCAAGCTCAGTTTATTCACTTAAACACTTGACCATCTAGAAATAAAAGGTGCCTGAAATAACAGCAGTAGGTCTGTCCAACAGACAAAATCCAATTATTCAGGCAGTTCATGTAGGTGATACATGGAGTATATGAGATAGTATCAAGTACAGAGAAAAATAAACCACAGGAGAGAAGGAACATCAGGGAAAGGGAATGCAGGTTTAAGTAAGATGGCCAAGATGATACTGGAGTCAAGATGTGCAGATCATGAGAGCAGCCATTTAGGCATCTGTGAGAAAAGCATTCAGGCTGAAGGAAAAAGAATAAAAGTAAAACCAGCTACCCTGAATCAAGTACATGCCTGGTATGATTAAGAAAATAAGTAGCCAGCTCATGTGGAATCAGAGCAAGAAGTTGGGCTTCTAGAATCTGAGTAAGATGGGAAGCCAGGAGGGTTTGAGAATGGACCAGGTGTTTGGGGGTGAAGGAGGGAACCAGGAGGAGGGAGCTGCTAACTGTAACCAAGCAGGTGAGAGAGAATGGTGGTGGGACCAGTGCAACTGGTAAAACTGTGGTACGTAGACCCAACAGGGCATGCTCACTCAACAATAACTAACACAGGGGAAGCCACAAGAGAAATGGGTTAAGTTAGGCATAAAGATGAACGCTAGGAGTTTGGTGTGTGATGCCTAAATACCCAAATGAACAGTAGTTGTATGTTTGAGGCCCTAAGATTAGTTGCTATTACCAACTAAAGATGGAAAAGAGTCCCGGGGCTCATCAATATTAAGAGAATGATGGAAAGAAGATTAAGAGGATGTGGGGAGGAGGGGCACTTGGGTGGCACAGTCAGTTAAGCATCCGACTCTTGGTTTTGGCTCAGGTCCTGAGATTGAGTCCCACACTGGGCTCCATGCTCAGCATGGCGTCTGCTTAAGATTCTTTCTCCCTCTGCACCCCCCCCCACTCGCTTTCAAGTAAATAAATCTGTAAAAGGAGGACGTGAGGAAGAACCACAAAGTCAGCAGCCAGGGGAGCAATAAGAAAAGCACAATACTGTGGAGTCTTTAGAAGTAAAACGAATAAAACATTTCCACAGAAAAGTGAACAATCAACTATCAATTGTTAAAGCACAAACTGCCTGAAAAACTTGTTTCACACCTACACTTTTCAAACGTCCCATCATGTGTGGACTTAGAAACAGCACGCCCTTTCACCCAGTGACTGACATTCCACCGGGCACTTATCATTTTGTTTCTAAATCTCCTACTAAGTAAACTAGAAAGATAGGGTCTTCGATTTCCTGATCAATCTGTCGAGTCCAGGACTATGCCTAATACTCAGTTAAGTGCTTGATATGCTCCCCAAACCAGGGAAGGAAACGTGGTTACTCCCAAGCAGCATTAATGCACAAAGGCACTGGATTTTTGACCCAGAAGCCATCCTCAGAGACCCCAGGTGAGACACTGCACACAATCTTCCTTGGGAATGCAGTGAAGTACCAGGCCCAATGTGGGTACTACCGCACATTTAAATCCCTCCTCATAAAATTAGTTTTCCTGAGATGAGAACGCCTAGTACAGGGCAAGAAATTTTGTTCCACACTTTGGTGCCTGAATAGACTGTTTTGCTGTGAAACATTTGCTGTTAAAAATACCCCCAATAACCACATCAAAACAGGCATTCCATAGACTGAAGAGGTTGCTGCAATGGCACTGTGGATCACATGAGAAATCCAGGTGTGGCAATAACCCCACTTACGTGCAATCTTTCTGCAGTGGCTCCCGTTCTTTATTCTCAAACACTGACTATCCCAAAAGTCCACAGTTAGAGTGAATGAAAAAAACTTAAGATATATTGTATTCCATTTGTTAAATAAACATTCTTCCTCAGGCATTCGTAATATTAATTGAGTGACCCCATCAATCACTAGTGAAAAGACCTGACTTCAGGAAAATTCAAAAACCGTTATCTGTTTGCCTTGACTAAACTACAATCATCTCCCTTAACTAAAAGCCTTGGAAGGCATGGCTTGGAATTCCAGGCTAATAAAGAAAGAGAACAAAAATCTCTCAGACTTTTCAAATTCCTTCCTGGGGCTTCTACTGACTTGCACACCCCCAGGAACTACATTACATCAGGTATTAGGATCTCCCCAGTCAGAGGATTCAGAGGCTGAGTGGCCTCGAACGGAACACCAGAAAGGGAAGTCACTTTGGTTCTTGAACTGGATACTGTTCAAGAACTTGTAACAAGAGTGCTGGTATCCTACAAGGAGAGATTTGTGGTTTTGGTCATTTACTTCTGAACTGCCTGCATTTTCTAAGACCTTGCAGAAGAAAACATGACAGACTTCCAAGGGTTCCAAAGGAAGAGTGAACAAGTGCCCCTCCCCATCACCTCATCATCTTTCAAGTCCACTGCGATTTCACGATCTATTCAATGAAAGAAAAGAGATATGGTAGCCCTTATCTGAATACGTATTTACTATTGGCAGACTGTACATTTAATGTTACTCAAGATTAAAGTTAAAAAAGGGAGAGAAACATGAACTTTGATGTTTGATCACTGTATTAGGGGAATCTGGCCTCTCTGCCGATTGTCTATGAACCATACTAAGGCAATTTCTCAAAGAAACTAATTTCTAATGACTTAGTACAACTCTGGTGGTCCTCTCTATTGTTATGATTCTGATGCTGATATTCCTGTGTCTGGGAACATGACTGGAAGAGGAATGGTGAAGAATCTGTAGGTATACCCTGGAGTACTATACTTCTCACTGAATAGAGAAATATGCATACAAAATTAGGAGGTGGGAAGTAGGGTTATCAAATGGCCAGGTCTCATTATTCTTCTCTGGGCCAATTACTACTTAACTCTCTAGCTGAAGAGGTTTTGGGGACAGAATGCCCACTGTTAGGGACTTTGCTTCTATCCACTGACAGTTTGAAGACAGTATTAGCCAGAACCCAGGAATGTTCCTGTCTTGTTTGTGCACACACTCAGGCCTTCCCCGAAGCTCTTCACCAACATGCAAATCTACTTACAGCCACCCCTCAGCCCTGGTACATGATTTTCAGGGACAAAGTTAAACCAATCTCAATCTTGCTCCAGGTTTCTGGTTTCTAGGTTGTCAGTCATACTCTACCATTTTAGAGAATGGTTGTTAAGGCGACCAGAATTTGTGTGGGTCTTACCTTAACCAGTTAACAAGGTGGTTTTTTTTTTCTTCTCTCTCCGAAAGGCATAGATTGTAATTTAGCCACGAATTTCACTACCACTTTCCTCTATTACTCTTAGGAGCTTAATATTGAAATTCTGACTTTAGAGGTCCTCAAGAACAGGACTTTCAGCAAGAGACAAAAATAAGGCGCTCCAATGTGAAAGTCTATAGGCAGTTTAATTAAAACTTGGTCTTGATTTTGAAGCTCTATTTTTTTTTTTTTTATTCATTTGACACAGAGAGAGAGATCACAAGTAGGCAGAGAGGCAGGCAGAGAGAGAGGAGAGAGGAGGAAGCAGGCTCTCTGCCGAGCAGAGAGCCTGATGTGGGCCTCGATCCCAGGACCCTGGGATCATGACCTGAGCCGAAGGCAGCGGCTTTAACCCACTGAGCCACCCAGGCGCCCTTGAAGCTCTATTTTTAACCTGACCAGCTGTTTGGCTAGACTGCTAGATAGAGCTAACATGCTAACCAAAATTTGTGTTGAAGCACTAACAGGCTCCATATTAGTATGTTGTCTTATTTTAACTAGAAAGATTGCCAACAAACTCTACAACATAGAAAGCAGACAAAACTTAAAAGCCAAACAACTTTCCAGCTTATTTCAATGTTGTTTCTATGTAAAGGTCAGTGTAAAAATGTTAACTCAATGCCTGAGAACCTAGAATCACTCATCTTCTCATTTCAATTCTGTATTTGCTTTTGGTGTCTTTTATCTATTGAACATTTTGTGAACTTTAGAATTAAGGAAAAATTTACTTTAAGTCCAACTTCAGACTTGAGAATCATATCTGGTTAGAGCCTTGACAGAACTACTTGAGAAAGTTTTTGCAAACTGGGGCTATAGATTCTGAACCAAAATAATTCTTTTTTCAACTTAAGGTTTCTCTCTTTACAATCATGTAAGGAAGCCAAATAGGAAATATACATATGTACTATGGGTGGAAACGTGCTTGCTTGTGGATGTAGGTTTTAAAATTAATATTCTACTTTTAAAAAAATACTCTAAACAGTATTCAAGAAGAGATTTGGTCTTCATTATCAGCAGTGAACACATACACAGAAGGGGGAAAACTCAGTAAGCTTAAGGACTGAAAACCAAACCCTAGACAAAAACACCAAAAACTACAACACTCATTATCATTCTCAGTATTCTCGTACATCACAAATCCACAACAGCCATGTGTCCTTTGCACAAACACTGCACTGTAACTCCACTGATACATTCTTTTTGTCTAACAGCCTCACTTCTGGTATTACAACTCAACCAACATTAGTACATATTTGTGAGGGTCAGGAACTAAAGTATAAAATAACCTTTAAGTGTTCACATCCTGGGCTGAACACAGCTTTTTTCAGTTAATTTGTTAGCTTTACTAGGTCTAGAGACATTTTTAAAAGCTTGCTTTCCTTCCTTTACATATCTTTTACCCTTTAGCCTGCCCAGGTTTCCTCTAGTTACAAATCACCAAGTGAAGTGCTTTTACCAAGTTCCCTTCAATTGGCTCTTCCAGAAACCATTATTCAATTTCGTGTTTCCAGTCATTACCCTGCGAGGATTACACACTAAAACCCTATAAACCTTTAACAGGGGCCATGGAACACGGATGTGAGTTTCCGAAGGAGAAATAACCGATTTCAACACCATCTAGCTTTTCGACAACTAGACAGACCCCCGAGTGACATACCAGACGCACGAGCTCAGAAGCCCCCACCGGCAAGGCACCCGGCCCGACTGCAGGGATACTCACACTCCATGGATACGCTTGTGAATGTTGATGGTGTATTCTCTGGTCACTACCTCGTTGATGGCAGAACGGCCCTTCTTCTTCTCGCCACCCTTCTTCGCGGGAGCCATCTAGACCCAGCGACAAGGAAGTTCAGAGCAGAGTGGTACCAGCACAAGCCAAGTCCTCCCTCCCGAGCTCGGCCTCACGCTGCACCCTCGGGGCGCGTCCTGGTGCAGGGGGCTCGGCCAGGCACCCGAAGCCCCAGGTAGGGGCAAAGCCAAGCCGGTCACCCCGCTGCCAAAGCATCCGCGCCCTCAAGTGCTCCCGCCCCGGAAACCCCTGCAAGCTCGGCTCCCCCTAAGCCTGGCCAATCCCCCAGCCTACGGGAGCCCCTCAACAGCGGGGATTCCCGTCCCCCCCGAACGCGAAGGCCCGGGCCGGCCTAGGAGAAATCTTGCTGCCCCGGGCAGCACAATCCCGAGCGAGGATGGAACAAGATTCCTGAGGCCGGGACGCAGCGCCCATACTCACCCTGCCGGGCCCTGGTTGGAAAGGAAGAGCGCGAGGTACTGTGGGAGAGGGGAAGCAGCGTCACAAGTACAACTTCCGGGTCGCGAGGGGGCGCTTGGAAGGGGAGGCGACGCTGAGACGTAAGCGGCGCGCGCCGGGGGAAAAGCGCGCCACCCCAGGGGCGGGGCCAGGGCCGCGGCTGCGGCTGCGCACTCCGGCCGTGCTCTCGGCCACCGGCTTCTGGCCGCTGAGGTCTCTCCTCCGCGCTCCGAAGGCTCGGCGGGGTCTTTCGCCTGTGTCCCTAAACTTTCGGAAGGAATAAGAGCCAGGCCCACAGCTGGGTGGGAACAGGGTCAGGAAAGAAGACGCTCGTTTGTTTTTCCCTCTCACTGATTTGGTCACCGTTTGCCGAACCTGAGCGCGGTGCCGTGCCTGGCTGGCGGTCTCAGAGAAGTCGTTCTCGAGACAGCTGCCGCCTTGGCAGTGCTCATGTTGACGAGGGACGCTGCCGAACGCGAGTGCTTACTGTCCTGGACCGTGGAGCCACCCGAGGGTCGTGTCCGGCCCGGTGCAGGGGTGGGGCGGGGTGCAGAAAGCTGGGAGGTTTGTGCTGCGCTGAAAGGGTGGGCAGGAGGTAGCCAGGAGAGAAGTGGTGGAGCGAGGCAGGTGAATGGTCTGAAGCACTACGGCTTCCTGATCTCTAGGCCCGGAGGTGAGATAGTGTGGGGCCTTACTCAGGAGTTTGAGTATTACAGGTAGTAATGAATCATTGAAATTGTCAGGAGGGCACTGCCATGATCAGATTTGTTTTAGGATCAATTCAGCTACACCAAAGAACAGATTAGGAGCAGAGGGGCAGGATAATAGCAAGGAAACCAGTAGAAAGAAACTACATAATAGAGACAAATGAGGATCTGCATTAAGGCAGTTGCCGCAGAATTAGAAAGAAGCAGAATGATTTTATAGTTAAACAAGGAGGTAAAATCAAGAGGATTTGGAGAGAGAGGGCCAGTGTAGACTCTACATTTAAGCGGTGTGGGAGGAGAGGCTGAAGAAATTAGTAACCTGTCATTAGAGCAGTAGGAAAAGACTTATTTGGAAATATTCTAAGTCAGAAGGAAGCCAGAGTGTTCAACAGGTTCTACATGCTACAGAGTACGAGTAAGGCAAATATTGAGATGGACCCACTAGATTCTCCAAACAGGAGAGTATCAGTGATATCAGCAAGTTTCACTAGGACCCAGATGAGGACAGAGTAAGGAGTGAATATGGGGATGGGTTGCTTGCCTCCTATGCTGTCTCTTGGGGCATAAAGCCTGGGAGAAGACATACTGAGGGAGGGGAACAAACGGCAGGGGACCTGGGGAAGCCTTAGGCACTCATGTTGGACAAGTAGCTTGGATATCTGAGAGATGACAGGGAGATCTGAGGAGGTGCCCAGAGGGATCGTTCTGGAGCTTCTGAGAGACCTAATAAAGGGATGTCACCAATCCGGGAATTCTAAGTCAGTCACTTGGATCCATGGACCCATGCCTTCTTTATTCTTGATGAACTCCCTTACTTCAGAGGAGCACACCATTTAGTGGCTTAAGACAGGGAGAATGAGAGCTGAAGTTTTTAAGCCCTCACATATCTGAAGGTTTTTATTCAACCCTTGAATTCATTAATACTTTCACTTGTACGGAATTTCAGGTTCAACATAATTTCTTCCCAGTGTTTTGAAGTCATTCCCCATTGTCTTTCAGTGTGGTTGTTAAGACATCATGTGTCACCCTTTGTGATCTGTTTCTCAGAAACATTTTAGGATCTTCTTGTATCTTGAAAGTTGTGAAATTTCAAGCAAATAGACCCCTCCAGTGGAAATCGGCAAAACCTCCCTCTCAGTTCTCAACTGTGCTGCTCTAAGTAAAGGTCAAACAGACAAATAATAAAAACCATTTGGTTTGAAGGGCTGATGATCATCAGACTGGTTGGGGCTCTCATGTTTCAGTCTAGCCTCAGGGGTCAGGCCAGTCCATTGCTGGTCTCCCACAGACCAAAACCTTTAAGATGAACTTTGTGTCTTTTGTAAGTCTCCAGTGTTTGTTAGCTGGGTTTCTCGCCCATGTCTTTTTACTTTTAGTGATTACCAGGGAATCCTTAAAATGAGACAGGATCTGAACGCTTCCCTGTGTGGGCAGCGAGGAAGAAGACCCCAGTCTTGAGGAGGACAACAAGCCCTAAGTGCTGGAGGGTCTTTTGGGGGCAAATTTGTGCTGGACTCAGCTGGATGGTCCAGTGGGATTTCCTAAGAAAAGGCACTGAGAGATTTTTAAGATGAAAGAGGTGTGGTGGTGTAGAAGGAAAGCGCTAAAGGAAGATGTGTCCAGTAGCAGTATTCCAAAACTTGTGTGTTCCAGAGTTCGCATTTCAGCCCCTTCTCGTGAGCCAAGACTTTGCAGTTTTCCAAAGAGAAAGGTCATGGTTTTTCTGGAAACAAGACAGGGTTGCAAAACAACTTTTTAATGAGCAAAATTAAATGAATCAAAATCTTAGGGATTAAACTTCCCCTGATGTTATGTGGGTTTAAAGAGATGTGGCACAATAGTTTTCTGAGTTTATTCAGATGCTGAACATGTATAAGATTTAAGCAATGCTGAAATAAATTAGTAGCATGCTATACTCTACTCTTTCAATGGCTTCCAGCTAGAAAATCCTAGGACAATAAATACGATGTTTCTATTAAAACTCTCGCTTTGCTTAGGATTCTGACAGCCAATTAAAATTCAAATATAGAAAGGTCAAATTTATAAACCTTTGAATTTACAAAACAGTTCAACTCCAAAATAGTACTAGTTTCACACAGCCTTTTTTTGTGGTGTCTAAATGTGGTGAATCTCCTGATTGGATGGGAGCCCCCAGATGTGGGGTGATGATTGTGTGGAAGCCCATGGTGTGGGCCATGAAAGGGTTCGCCCAAGACAGAACAAAGGAGAGAGTTTATTGAATACATGGCAAGGGAGTAGAGGGCAGGACAGCAAAGGAGAGGCTGTCTGCAATGAGGTAGTGAGTGGGGGCAGTTTTTAAAGAGGGAAGGTGAGGAGGTATGGTTGATGTATGGAATTTTCCTTTTGGTAAGTAGCCCATTGGTTAGTTAGGGCCTTTGGATATTTTGAGGTGGGTCCCATGATGGCCCGGTCTGTATTCAGCCAGGGAGTCGCTGTGGGCCCTTTCTACATTCCATTGCTCAAGTCTGTTTGCCTAAAAGCAGCCTCTACATTTTTGTTTTATTTATTTTTTAATTTTAAGTAGGTTCCACACCCAGTGTGGGGTGTGAACTCATGACCGAAAAGATCAAGAGTCACATGCTCCACTGACAGAGCCAGCCAGGCATCCCCAGACTTTTGTTTTAAAAAAGATGGTTCATGGGGTGTCCACGTGTGGCTCAGTCGGTTAAGCCCCCAACTCTTGCTTTTGGCTGGGGTCATGATCTCAGGGTTGTGTGGGAGCAAGTCTCATGTCGGGCTCTGTGCTGGGCGTGGAAACTGCTTGGGATTCTCTTTCTCCCTCTCCCTCTGCACCCCCTCCCTATCCCTCTCTTAAATAGATAAGTAAATAAATAAATAGAGGGTTCATTTCTGGTTCCTTTAAAGAATAAATGATCCTAATGAATGCAAAACATTTAGACTTACCTTTTTGTCAGGAATACAATTCTATGAACAATACAACTCCTTTTCTATGTACAGCCTCTCGTGCCATCCAACACTGCTCCTTGTCATAGCAGAGATGTGCTCCCGCTATTTCACGGGGAAGCAAGTAGATGCACAGAGCTCTGCGATGGAGCAAGGAAAGGAACTCTGTTCTCTTGGACCAACGTTTGAGGGCTGTGCTGAGCATCACCGTCTCACGTCATGGTGATGAAGCCTCATGGGGAAGGGCAGGGGTATCCGCAGTTGGCAGAAGCCTTCTAGATGCTGCTGTTGTCTCTCCCTGCGTCAACACGATGTGTGTCCACAGCTCTCACACAGACCCATGAACCCCATGTGCATCCCTGATATCTGAGCGCTGGTGGGGGGAGGCCATGAACTCCAGCCCAGGTGAGGCTCATTAGGGGCTGGGACTGCCTTGATGCAGAATGATTCCGGCATCTCTATGGACTCCCTACGCCTGGAAGGCTGAGATGTTCCCTGGAGCCTTTTCTATTTCTGTTTATTGTGCTGTCATCCTCACAGTGAACTATTGCTTTTTTTCTGGCACAGCCTTCAATTGTGAAGGTCAGGAACCTGAAGGGCTGGCGCACATGTTGCAGCTCAAAACAACCTAATGCCATTACCTGGTTCATTTCATTGCCGTTTTCATCTTGGATTATCCTTGGGAACGTCCTGAAATTAAAAAAAAATTTTTTAAAAGAAGAAAAGATGTATGCATGCATAGATAACAAGGGACAGAAACTGCCTCCAGAGGAAATTGTACAAATTTGTTAATTTATTACAAAATGGCCACTCACAGAAAAACACAAGAAAAACCTTTATACTTTTAGATCCGGGAAAGGAACTGGTGTCTCAGATACAAAATAATTTACACATAATCCATACAATTTTATTTTATATAGAAATAGGTCATTATTACAACAGCTGTACAATTCACTACACTTCATCTTTTAATTACATAAAATCTTTTCTTTAGAAACATCTCAACATAACAAAACATACAAAAAAAGCAAAGTGCATTTTGAAAAGGAGAATCCAATCCTCGATCTTCTCATGAAAGATCTGTAGAAAGGTGCAGCATTCTGACTCAAGGGGCCGGCGCGTGCTGGGGTTTCCTCAGGGACCCGGAGCTCCACGGGCCTGCCTGGCTCGGGAAACCTCTTCCTCCAATTCTGTCTCAGAGGTCCCGACAGAATTCTGGAATATCAGCTGCGTGATTGTGCTTTGCTTTGAGTCCGCCTTTGTAGTTGCAATCAAGGAAGTAAACAGGAACAGTCCAGTGTTAGATTCAGGGGAGACAATAATCACCAGAAAGAGCCTCCTTCCATTAGGTTTCAGGCCAGAGGGCGTGGGTCTGCCGCCTGGTTAATAACCACCAGCTCTGCTGTCTGATTGGTGGGCTGTTTTTGTTTCTGTGGTCTCCAAGTGAAGTCATAAGACCTCCTTATTTTTAAAACCTGAAAGTGCCTAAGTTATCTCCTCTGTGCAGCTGTGCAAATTAAAACAAAAACCATCATTTAAAAATAATGAAAAATAATCTCTTTATTCTCTCTCTTCAACAGATCTCTGACCCAGTGCTTCTCGAATGCAAAGGAAAGACGATCAAGAGAGTGAAGGCTAGCTAGCAAGTGTGGACGGACCACAGCCAGCTAGAGGGCCCAGCGTGCTCTCGGGGAGGATGTGGCCAGACGTGCCATCTGCTAGGCGAACTGAGTAATGACACTTACGTGGGGCACTCGGTTCCCATCCGAGTATGGCTGAAGAGTATGCCCGAGAAACACAGAGGCTAGGGAAACACGGCCAGTATTCTGATCATTTTCCACGTGCCAGCCACCGCGCTCTGGAGATGGTTACCATCCAGGAGTTCTGAAATGTATGCAGTGTGCACAAAAGCCAAGGGTTGAAACTCCTCTCCCCAATTCCTGTGGCCACCCCCCTGGTCCGTCCATTGGTTAAAGCTGATTGTGACCCAATGTAGGTGCCAGGGCTCTACCGGGGTGGCTGCTGGAGGCCCGAGGACTCAGAGAGGCTGCTGACCCTTCGGGGAGGGCGTGAGGGCTGGGGCGGCGGGGGGTAGCCCAGGGTCCCTGGCTGTTGCGAGTAGGTGGAGAGAAGTAGCGAGTCCTGCTGCTCACTGTGCAGAGAGGTTGGCGCCTGCACCTGGAAAGAAAGGACAGAGGGCTAGAGGACTCACCTCCACGGCCAGCTGGGGCGAGGAGGTGGAGAGGTGGTGATGTCTTGTGGTGGCGGGACCCTGGGGTTGGGCGGGTGGGAAAGAAAGGAGCCTGAGGCTGGGCCAGGTGCGTGTGAATTCAGAGCCACACTCTCTGCCAGCACTAGGGGTCCCTTTGGGCCAGGAACCAGGCTTTGAGGTGTGGTTTCCTGAACAGGTGCACATGATCTACATGTGGCCTGTATATTCTGGGATGTTGGGACCTGAGACCACATGCAGATCATTGACAGGGCAGAAACCAAACACGCATGCAGTGTGCGTACTTTTCACTATGGTCCCTGATTTTGTAACTGCTCCCCAATACTGCCATTCACCAGCATCGATGGGGGAACATCCTAATTTGAAGCCCAGAAACTTCAACTGGTCAAACCCTAACTTTGGAACCTTCAGTTCTATCCCTCACTATTCCCATCCATGAAATCTCCCCTGTCCAAACCACCCAGTGCACCCCAGGCACACCTGCCACTCCACTTTGGCTCAGGCTGTCTCCCTGGTTGGAACACTGTCTCTTCCCCTCCATTCACTCCACCCGGACTTTGGCTCTGCAGCAGGTGCCCCGGGACCTTTGTCCACAAAGGCCTCCAACCACAGTGCTCTTACTGGCACAAATCCAGAGCCTGGCTACTCTCTGGGACCTCCCCTCTCCCCACACTGCAGCACAAGGCCCTGGAGACCAGCGAGAAGGCCCAAATGCTCTGTGTCTTCTTAGCCCCATGTCTTGGAGGAACAGGTCCCTGTCAACATGTTTGCTGCCAGGGCTAAAGAAGGATGTGGGAGGCCTCTAACTCTGCCCAGACCATCCCTACCTTCTCACTTCACCTGTGCCCATCTGAAATCACTTGGGTCCTGCAAAATGACAAGATATGCAAAGCTGAAGTCTTGAGTTGAATTCCCCTATGCTCGAGGCCAGGGAACTTGTAAAGTACATCACAGGTGGGTTAGCATCTTTGGAATTAAATTGCATTCAAGACCTTCAAGGAGGACTCACTTCGTCTTTATCTCCCATCCTTAAAATGTCTCAGTCACAACACTCTTCTGTGGCTTTGAAGGTGCCCAAGTAGGGAGGCAGAAAGAAGGGAAAGCCATGCTCTGCCCAATGGCGGGGGCTGGAAGCCAGAGAGGATGTGCAAAGGACAGGGGCAGGGCTGGGGCAGGAAGGGGTGCTCTGGGCATATGTCAGAGGGAAGGCCAGATCCCAAGCAGACATTTCTGGTCCCATCTGAGCGTCAAGCACTGGCTCTCATCCTCCCTCCTTCCAGTGTGTTTGACACTTGCTTAAAGTAAGCAGTGACCACATGTAAAAGTGCCCCACATTTTCCTGGAAAGCCCCAACTTCAAGCCACCTTATTGTATTTATTAAGCAAGTTGGATGAATCTTTAACTAAAACGTGATGTAATTTGTATTTGTATAAGACTTTGTGTATAAACACACTAATGAGTCTGACAAACATAGTAATTGGTGTCTGATTTTTGCTCTCAAAAATATGGACACTGTAATAACAATTACTTCTTAAAGATGGATCTTCTTTTTCAGGCATTAGTCATCTTACTGATTCAAATTTGCCCCACACTCTCTCATATTCCAAACTACACACAAAGTGTACTAGAAACAAATTTTGTAAATAGTGTTTGTCAGATGGAATAGCATTAAAGATGGATATTTTAAGCACATAACTGTATGAGGCATAATAACCGAGTCTAAATTTCTCCAGCTAAATATGCAAAAACTTTATAAACTTTAAGTATTACAAACTTCATAAACTCTAAAGCCTCAAATGCAAATCTGTCTGGGGCTTGTTCTGAAACTGAGGACTAGAACCACCCTGAGAGCCAGGGAGGGAAAAGCCTGTCAGGCCAGGGCTGCAGAACTGTGCCCTGTCCCCGGGCGCAGGCGTGTGGCGGCCCCCACCTGCAGGAAGTGCTGTGGCTGCTGCTGGGCCTGTGAGGGCTGCAGGGGCGACTGCCGGGAGGCGGGGAAGCTGGGCTGGGGCACCGCCTGTCCCATCAGCAGGACAGGTGGTGAGGCGCTGCTGCTGGTGGTGTGCATGTCTGCATTTGGAAACACGGCCTGGCTCTGTGGATACCTGTTTGGTCACATGTGGGAAGAAGAAAACAGACTTTTAAGAAAGAAGTGTTGATGTGACACCAACAGCACAGGCAACAAAAGGACACACAGATAGACTGGACTTTGTCAAAATAAAATACTTTTGTGCATCAAATGACACTATTCATAGATTGAGAAGGGCATCTATGAAAAAGTATTTGTGAATCATGTATCTAACAAGGGATTGCTATCCAGAATATTTAAAAAAATTCCTACAACTCAACAATAACAACTACAACAACAAAATGACCCGATAACAAAAATGGGCAAAGGGTTTGAATAGACATTTCTCTCAAAAAAAGATACAAATGGCCAATAAGCACAAAAAAAGATGCTTAACATCCTTAGACAATAGAGAAACACAAATCAAAATAAAAATGAGATACTGCTTCATAGCCATTACAATGGCTAATATGAAAAAAAAAAACCAACCAAAATACTAGGCATTGATGAGGATGTGGAGAAATTGGAACTTTATGCACTAATAGAAGTGAAAAATTAGGGGGCACGTGGGTGGCTCAGTCAGTTAAGCATCTGAATGTTGATTTCGGCTCAGGTCATGATATCAGGGTTGTAAGATCGAGCCCCAAGTCAGGCTCCACGCTGAGTGTGGAGCCTGCTGAAGATTCTCTCTCTCTCTCTCTCTCTCTCCCTAAGCCCCTCCCCCTCACATCCTCTCTCTAAAAAATAAGTAAATAAATAAAAATTAAAGAAAAAAAATGTAAAATATCACTATGGAAAACAGAATGGCAGTTCCTCAACAAATTAAGCCTAGAGTTATCATATGATCCGGCCATTCCACTTCTGGGTATATACCCCAGAGAAGGACTCAAGCAGATATTTGTACACCCACATTTGTTGCAACATTATTCACAATAGCCAAAAAGTAGAAGCAACCCAAGTATCCATCGACTGGTGAACAGATATAAGCAAAATATGGCATATATTATTCAGTCTTAAAAAGGAAGTAAATTCTGATACGTGCTAGAGCATGGATCAACCTTAAGGACATTATACTGAGTGAAGTAAACCAGTCAAAAAAGGATAAATATTGTGTGACTCCCCTTAGATGAGATTCCTAGAGGAGTCAGGTTCATAAGAGAAAGCCGATTGTGGAGCTGGAGATAGAGGGAGCAGGGAGTTAGTGTGTAACACGGGTCAGAGTTTCAGTCTGGGAAGATGAAGTCCTGGAGATGGGCGGTGGTGGTGGATGTCACTGAATGGTATGCTTAAAGAGACTTAAAATGGTAAAATTTTTGTTACAAATCTATTCTACCACAATTAAAAAAATTAAAAAAGAAAAAAGGTGTTGATGATCATGGGCCATGAACAAGAGGCAGAGGAAAGCTATTTAGGAAAGCTCCAGAGGAGCACAGAATAGGAACAGGTGTTTAAAGATGCCATAGAGAAGTCCATTTTCCATTATATTTTTGGAAATGTTCTTTCTCTCTGTCATTTGTAACAAGATGGGGCATTAGGTCATGTCTGGAAGAGTCGGTAGAGGAGACAGGGAAGGTAGAAATTGGGTTGACTAAAAATCGCAGAGTTCCAGAGGAAAGAATTCCCATTTTTGCCTAGTTCACTGCATTTTAAGCATCTCTGGAAAGCGGCATAACAAGAGTGTCTGTTTTGTCTAATTGAGAGCACCATCGGAGAATTTAAAGGTGGCTTCCCGAAGTGTGCATTCCCTGTCTCACCCCCTACAGGTTTTTTATTGGGGTAAAATGAAATGCTATAGGTACAGGGCCCCGCCCCTCAGGAATGTTCAGGAAACATGCACTGCTACTTTTCTTGCTGGCTGAGGGAGGAGGCAGGAGGAAGGGCTTCCTAGAAGATGGCATGGGGGAATTTGCTAGCACCATCCCAGCAAACTGCTGACACACACTCAAACAGTGTTTAGACAGGAAAGATGTCTGTGAGATAGTTCTACTTCTGCCTCATGTCAAAGAGCTAGGAATGACTTCCCAGTAGCTTTTCCAGTATTCAGTCCTCTCTCTCCAGTACCCTTTGTCCCGAGTAATTAAAGCAACAGTGGAGCCAAGCTGCCTCTGGATGTCGGGGCTGCCAGTGGCGAGGAGTCTGGGGAAAGGAGAAGGTTCCTTGTTGGGGAGGAAGGGAGAACCCACATCAGCAGGGTTTCACTGTCCCCTGGCTCGGCGCAAGGGCTCCAAGTGGGCCTATGGAATTTGCTGGCATCTGCACGTGAGATGGCACCATGGGAGGGCCCTGGGGAGGGGGATCGGGCTATCACCAAGGGGACGGACCCAAAAAGATGCATGAAGATGACAACAGGGGATATAATTGTTTCCTTTAGGTCCTGTTCTAGGCATGGGATGCTGACACGCAGTTTTATCTTCTTCAGGGGAAAACAGAAGAAAAGCTAAGGGTGTCCCTGCACAAGGAGTGGGCACACGTTGACCTTGCCTTTGGTGCGACATGCACAAGGAGCGCTGCTGGTCCAGGCCGATGAGAACCCTGCCAGCCCGAGAGCGCTCAGTGCGGCTCTCTGCCTCCTCCCGCCACCCGGGGCCACCTACTTGACTTGCCGTCCAGTCCTGCTGACCTCTGAGGGCTGCCTCGCGTCACAGGACCCAGGCATCATGGGCTGGATGGGCTGGCTCAGCAATAGCCTTGGAGCAGAGGAGGAGATAAATGGGAGACTTGGATCAGCACCCCAACTGCAGACCCGCTGGCCGACAGCAGCACCTGCCCAGCCCGGCTGGGCCCCTTCTGGCTGCCCGTGATCCCCAGGGCGCCTGCTCTGCTCTCAGAGGACGATGAGTGCAGCCATCCGAGCCCCCGGCCCTCTCTAGCCACTCTGTTGGCCGGGATCACCTGAACTGTGTCTCCATCCACAGCAGCAGGGAGGCTGACATGGTCACTGGAAAGCCTGCACCTCAGCTGTCTCTCAAACAAGGGCAGTCCCTGTACCTGAGCTGCCGATCATGGCTGAAGTCCGGGCTGGGCTGGCACTGGCTGCCATCCTGGGAGGCAGAAGCGATCGTGGTCAGGCTCAGAGCTGGCGGGAGCACTGCCGCGGCGCTGCTGAACTGGGGCGTCAAGCTGCTCACCGAGTGGCCGCTTCCTTGCATCATCTGTGAGCTTCGCATTGGCCTTGGACCCTGAAGCCATCGTGTTAATGAGAAAGGGGAAACTCAGACTCAACTCTGGAGTCATCTCTCCAGGACCCTCCTTCCCAGAACCCCTCTCTTCTACGCACCTTGGCCCTTCCTCTAACTTAGGACCCGTGAGTTTTTTGAACTATTTTGATCTTGTGACTGTTCCCCATTGGATCATAAGCACCTCAAAGATTCTTTGATTCCCTTGGGCCTAGAACAGTGTCAGGCTCTCAGCAGGCCAGAAAAATGTGCATGAACTGAACTACCTTCTGCTTCACCAATTCCACTCCAGACACCTGGACCTCCTTGCTGTTTCCCTCCAACTCACCAGGATCACTCTTGCCTCAGGGCCTTTGCACTGGCTGACCCCTCCATGTGGAATGCTCTTCCCCCTAATACCAGTATGGTTCATTCTATCATCCTCTCAGGTCTTTGCTCAAATACAATCTCCTCTTAGAGAAGGCCATCTATTTAAAACTCCAGTCCACCCCTCCACCTTCACCAGTAGTTCCACATCACCACTTGACACGTTGTGATCTTTACTTGTTTGCCTCTGCCCTGACTTGGATCAGAGATGCATTTTTTTTCCTCTTTTGTTCACTGCATGTCCCTCAGGGCTTTGAACTTAGTGCCTACCACAAGGTGAGCACTTGACAAATCCTTGTTGAGCGAAATCATAAATGAATGAGGGATTGGGCTTGGATTTGCTTTTGTTTTTTGGGTTTTGCACTGTTTCACTGACTGTCCATTCATATGATGGCACCACAGTGTTTTAACCCTCCGAGCATCCATGAAATCTTTCAATGCTAGTGTAGGTCCTTCCTCAGTTTTTTCTTTTCTAGATTCTTCTTGGCTATTCTCATTTTCTCTTGACCTTTAGAATCCAAAGGCTGCATTTTAAAGGAAAACCCTTAAGTCTGGGTAAAGATGGGCCAAACAAAAGTGTACTTTTCTACCTTTTACTGTACATTATCTGTTTACATTTCCCAAGACCCCATGGGACTCGAAGCTCCTTGGAGTCAAGACCAGTCTTGTTCACATCTGTTCCCTTGCGGGACGGTGAAAGAGAGGGGCTCAGCAGATGTTTACTGGACCCATGGTGATGGATGCCAATATGAGTCTCGAGGAGAGGCTGTATCTTGCCTTCTAATCTTTGATCTTCCACAAGCAGGGGCTTAGGACCTCTTATTGCATTCAAGTGCCATTGATTGACAGGTGACTGTCAGCTTGCAAGATCACTGGTGGCTTGTAGTAGGCGGTAATGGCTGTGAGGGAGGGCTTGGTGGACAATCTGGGGGACGGGGAAGGGCATGCTGGTCCCGGGGAAGAGACGACGAATGGAAGGGGATAGCCTGCGTTCTCACACTGAAAGTGGCTAAAACCAAGAGTATGTGATGAGGACAGAGGACACACATGTGGGGCTATATGGCCGTCAGTGTGAGTGTGTGGCTGCCCAAATCTGCCTCCCACCCTGGTCAGGATCAAAGCTGAAAGTTTCAGCTGCAGGATACCTTTGAGGTATTTTAATATATTAATAAAACACAGGAGGAAACTAGTACAACTTGGGGCTTCAGAGTGTCTTAGAATAAGGAAAGGAAAACCCCACACCACCATAATCTAGCCCCAGTCACAGAAGAGGAAGGGCTGGATAGGTTTCTAGGTCAGGGAGACCTCGGAACTCTGGTGTGCCCTGGTCTGCTTCGGGGGCCAGGACCGGGTGTGAAGACGAGCATGCTTACCTGGGTCGCTATCACACTGGATTCTCTGAGCAGGTGCTGGTTCGCCACCTGGGCGGAGGCGATCTGCCCTGGAAGTTGAGGGCTGGCCACGAGCTGGGGCTGGGAGCCTGGGGCTGACCTCTGCTGGACTTGCTGCTGAGCCTCGGGCCGCGGGGCGCTGCTGAAGCTCAGGGATACAGCCGGCTGCTGCAGAAACATCTGGAAGCAGAACAGGAGGGCCTTTAAGGTTGAGATCACAGGTGCCTTCACTTTCAGGGCTTTGCCTTCACACATCAAGGTGTCCGCACTTCCTTCGTATTCCCAGTCTGCGGGAAGAGGTCGGCTTTCTAGCTCTCTCTGACCTGCCTGGGAAGAATTCAATCACTCCACATGGGGGCGTCAGAGGCTATGATGCCACGGCACAGTGTGAGGGCCCTGGAGATGGAGGTGGAGATGGATGGTTGGCAGGACCCTGACCCTGGCTTAGAGAAGCTTAGGGTCTAGTGATGGAGGTCTTACAGGATGAAAGACGCTTAGACCAGGATGGCTTATACATAACTTGACGTACTTGTACAGAGTCTGGGCTGGCCTGTCAGTTCCTTAGGAGGACAGAGGACTATCTTATGAATGGAATGGATGGTGGCAGAGGGTAGGCTAATCCATGTCATGGGCTGCACCGTCTTGGACGCAGGACCAGGCCACGGGCCAGGGTGCGTACCCACACTGTGGCTGGCACCTTCAACACAGGGCTCCCAGCTGAGATAGACCTGCTCCCATTACTGAGGTAACTGCATTCTCAGGAACTCAGAGGTGCTACGTCAGCCTGGCCATCTTAATTTGAAAGGGTTAAGGGAATATGATCAAGTTTGTAGAATGCTTGGGTGCTCGTGAGAACCTCGATCTACTTCATTTGTAAGCCTGGTGTACTTGATTTAAAAGGATTAAGTGCTTCGAAAGCTTTCACTTCTAAAGTTTGCATGCCCGCCTTATTAGGCACATGAAATGTTTGAAGGCTTTAGATATATTGAACTTGTAGATTAATGGCTTTCGTGGATATGTTATTTACAGTTTGTTAAATCTATAAACAACTGAACATAAATAAAAACAAGTAAGACCAAATTAGTAGATTTGTAAATAAATGTAATCTGTAAATTGACTCAGAAAGTCTAAGAAGAGCAACTTTAATACTTTTAATCATAATTTATACCCGAGACCTGTAACCAGCTCTTTCAGCCAAAGGTCCTGGTGGGCCCTGAAAACTGACACTATCTAATATGTCGGATTCTTCACAAGCAGTACTCCCCTCCCTTTTAGGCCTGGGACTATGAGTTCTTCAGAAGGGAGGCCCTCTTCCTTCCAGCCTCTGGGGTTTTAATCCTGCTTCCTGGACTCAGCTCAGTATAACCTCCAAGCCAGTAGAGAACCGACATGCTGACACTGGCTGATTATGGAAAGGCAGAGGCAGAGGCAGAACCACACCAAGCAGACACTTGCAGGAGCACTTAGGGATCATTAGTTCAAGCGGGTGCCTCCCGGAGGCCCAGGGTGGGTGGGTGGTTGAACTGGACCAGGTCCCATCTCCCCACTGTCCAGTCACATCCCCGCCCCCGCCCCCACCAGGGAGGTTTTGAATGAGAGCTCTTTGTCACTTTAGAAGTTAAGAAGAATTTTCTGGGTATCCGTCATCTTAGATTCAGTTTGGGGATTAATACTTTTTCATTCCCAGCTCCCTATTATAACATGGCTTATCTACAGCACATGTGGTGACCTACACTTCATCACTCCAGCAAAAACCCAATACTCAGACTACATAACATACATTTTTCTGGTAGGGTACAATTTACCTTCTGATAAGATTTTGAGTCAATGCAACTTTTAGGACAGACAATATAATGTAGCTTCACATACGTTAGTTCAGATTTCAACCCCCCACTGTGTACTGTGCTATGACCTGGGGCAATTTTCATGACTTTTCAAAGCTTTAGCTTCCTCATTAATAAAACAGTGACGTCAAGAGCACATACCTCATAAAGGATTAAATAAGATTTATGATGAGACATAGTCGGGGCTCAATTAATGTTAGACAGTAACAATAATACTTAAAATGGAAAAAGGAGGGATGCCTGGGTGGTTCCGTCCATTAAGCATCTACCTTCGCTCAGGTCACGATCCCAGGCTCCTGGAATCGAGTTCTGCACTGGGCTCCTTGCACAGTGGGGAGCCTGCTTCTCCCTCTGCCTGCTGCTCCCCCTGCTTGTGCTCTCTCTCTGACGAGTAAATAAATAAAAAATCTTTTAAAAAATGGGAAAAAGGAGCTCTTTGTCCTCCTGTCTCTGTGGGCATACAAAAACTAAGAAATGAATGAATGGAATACATAAATGAATGAATAAACAAATAAATGAGGCTTTTGCTCAGAGAAGGGCACACTGTTTCTGCTTGTGTCATGTCAGAGACTGCTGGGTCTGCTTCTCTGTCTCATTGATGTGTGTCTTCGGAGGGTAGAAGCACCCTCTACCTGTCCTGTGTATCTCTGCATTCCCACAGTGCCGAGCCAAGTGCTGGATACATAATGGGTGTCTGCCAGATGGAGGGATGGAGGAAGGGATGGAAGAATGGTTGAAAGGATGGAAGGAAGAATGGGTGGCTGGAAGGATGGAAAGATGAATGGATGGATGCATGGGTGACTAGATGGAAGGAAGGAGTGATGAGTGAATAGATGGATGGATGGGTGAATGGAAGAAAAGGAAAGATGGATAACTGAAAGAACGAATCAAAGAACACATTTGCCATTGCTACAGGTGCCCTTCCAGGCATTTCTTTGAGTAGCCAGCAGAGGGCGCGCATACTTTCAAAAAAGAGAACAAGAGGCATCCTTCTCCAGACCGCAGGGGGTGACACAGCCTTTCACCAGAACAGCTCTCCCCAAGTAGTGCCTTTTGTGGCTCTATCTAGGTGCAAACACCAACACTTTAGAGGACCTCCCTGATAACCCAATTCTTTTTTTTTTTTTTTAAATCATACTCAGCAAGCATCACATGCGCACATAGGCTTGATGAAAGTTCCAGGGGACTGAAGTCAAGTGGGAAAGTCCACTGACATTTGAGTAAAGGATTTTGTGGGGGACAATACTGGTTTGCTGCTGTGCACATCCATGCCTCTGTTTTATCCACAATAAAGTAGAACTTTATGACTTAGGAAGATGACGTCTTAAACAGCACCGGGGTCAACTTTATAGAAAGTATGAGAAAAATAGCTCCCTAATTCAAGTAGAAAAAGTTATCAGAGAAGAAAAAAAATCTGATTTTTAAGAATAAACCAATCGTATGCTCACATGTTTTTCATTATTCTAATCTGCTTACTTTTACCAATACTTATTATCATAGAACATCTTAGAAATACACAAAATAGAGGTATAAAGAAACCTCGTGTCTCATCACTAGGCTTCAACAATTATCAACACTTTGCCATTCTTATTTAATCTCTCCTCCCCCCTCCTACCTTTTTGGGGAAGGGGTGGAGTAATTTTTACTTGCTTATTCTTTATGCTTGAACCACGCAGTTTTTTCCTTTGTATTTAATGAATATAACATTTTGGTTTAACATTTTGGAATGAACTTCTTTAAATATGTAAACCTGTAAAACTATAAGAAAGCAGACTGCTTGAGGAAAAGTTTTCTGGTTGGACTATCTGTGGATTTCCAGGTTCTTTGGAAAATTCCACTGCAAAGATAGGGTCACAAGAATCACACAAAGATAAGGGAAGGAATACATTGGAGGTCTTGACTTCCACATCAATCCTGACAAAACTCAGGTGCTCTGTGGGCATATATACTTTGGGGGGTAACAAAATACATTGGTCATGAAGGGAAAAAAAATAGAATTCTTTATTAAGAGGAGTGAAAGAGATAACCTTGTGTCGTCTGTTATTTTAGAATTCAGCTTGAATGTGGAAAAGGCAGGAAATAGAAAAGCCCGGGCTTTGAGGAGGATGTTCATACGCCTACCTTGCTTTTAGCACTTTCTGGCTCAATTTTCCCCTTCCTGTTAGTGTAAAAATTCCATTCAAGTAATTGGAGTCAGGCAAGTTCTGCCAATCAGGCGCCGGATCAGTGAGAAAACATTACAGCTGGGAAGGAGTAAGTAAAAAGGGGCATTGACACTTTGATGACTCCATCTCTTTTCCGGTAAACACTGTGGTCCTCTCCCTTGTCTATTCTGGGGTGCGGCCGAGGAGGCGGGGCAGCTGCAGGGCTGTGGGCGTGGCCGGACGCTTCGCCCCTGGCCCCGTAGGCGGGGCTGTGCGTGTGCCGCTGGGCTCGGTCCTCCCAGGGGAGAGCCCGCCCTGGGTGGAGGGTCTGTGCAAGGGCCCCGAGCGTCCGGAAAGCCGGCCAGTAGCGCCTCTGGGGGGCCCCCGGGAGGCACGATGGCCGGCAGCAGACGCCGCCCCATCACGCGTTATCTCAGCGCGCACCAGCTGGGCGCTGCACGGAGCCTGCTCATCGCCCCCGGGAGGGTCTGTGTGGACCATGCCCGACAAGCGGCAGGTCCCGGGCTCCAGCCATTTTGCCCGAGGGACTCTCCTGCTTCCTTCTGCCTCTGCTAGGAGGGGGTGCAAAGACTTAGAGCTCTCAAGGCAGACTCCCAAGGTGAGCTAGAATTACAGGCTAATTGTGATAAAATCACAATTAGAGCCTGGGTCAAAAGAATGCACTTGGGAAGAAAAATAGTCTTGAACTGATCCAGATGAAACTTCATAAAAATCATTTGTCCTTGAAAGAGATCTAGTATATACAGCTTTCCTTCCAAACACAATCTCTCAGAAGGATTCAAAGAAGGGGCCTCTGGGGCACGGTTAAAAGCTGCTGTTGTCAGAACATGCAGAGTGCTACAATGGGCAGGGTGCAAATGGGGTGGCCTGGAGATGCCCTCCAGTCCCCAGCTCCCTCTGCTGTCCCCCTCGGTGCAGGGTCCAGATCTCATCATTTCCCACATCTCCCTCCATTAGCTCTTTGGATGAGAGGCAACAGCACCATCACGTCTGTGTTCCCTACCAGCAACATGGGCAGTTACACAGGCAGTGTACAACCCCCCCCACACACACACCATCAGTGCAGGGCGATCAACCACCACTCATGAATGAAAATGCAGGGGATGTATAGACATTATGTGCCAAACAGAGCAAGAGGCAAATGGGGAGGGGGTCGTGTGAAATTCACGTTCGGCCTGGAGTTGGGGATGGAGGAGATGGGATTCATTCCTTGCACTTGGTGTTGGAGGTTTCAATACGCTTAGTAAGTGTAACTCATCAGGCCAGTACAGAGGGACTTTGGCGGGAGTCCTGCCCACCGTGAAAGGAAGGGTAAATGTGTCAGAGGGCGGCAGGGAGGACAGAGGCCGTGGCAGACCCTGGCCCAGGAAGGGGCATCACCTGGATGTTGGAGTCCTGGACCAGGCAGAGCTGCTCCTGGATCTTGTGGAGCTCTTCCTGCTGCCACCGGATGTTGGCTTGCAGGATCCGTGTCCGCTGCTCCAGCTGGTCTTTGATGGTCTGGAACATGCTGAACTGTGCTGAGAACTTGAAGGTGGAGTCAAAACACACAAGCAGATGAAAGAGTGATTTCAGCCCCGCAGACAGATGTTGCTGCTGTTCTGAGGAGCCCTGCCTACTTTCATTTCCGGTCCCTTACCCGCCCCTTCTGGTGTCCCTGCTGAGTGACTCACTGCTGGGCAGCTCAGCAGTGCACAAGGGCTTTGGACGAGGGCTGAGGGCTGGGCATTCCAGGGGTCCCCGTGTGTGCTATTCCAAGGCCCACCGGAATCTGCAGGTCTAACGTATGGCAGGGCAGTCTGGGAGGGCCACAGAATCCAGACGTGAGTTTGTAAGCGGTGCTCACAAACTGATATTCCAAATTTGATTAGACAGACAAATGGTTTTGGAGATAATTGTCATGGGAGAGCAGGTGACAGTTCACAGGCAATCCGGGGTCCTATCATTATCCTAAATCTGATCCAGACAAGCAGGGCTCTTCTGTAATAATTCACAAATGAACTTCACACCAACATTTCCAGGGGCAGCGGGGCCCCTAACAGGCTTGGGCCATGGAGGCCTTATCACCCTCCCTCCCTTTCCTTCCCCAGGGCTCATTTTCTGCTCTGAGCTTTTTCAGAATCTGTGCACAAAAGAACTAAGGAAAAGGGGCGTACAATCACCTGATATTTGTCCCGAGGGTAACCCTGAGGGTGACCTTATAGGAGGGACACCGATAAGTGCTTTGCGCAAGAGTGCCAGATTTCCCCTTCTTTTACTTCTTAGCCCTTTCCTGGGACAGAGGTTGCCTTTAGAAGATTCTACAGGCCATCTTTGCCCTACGTTACCTGTCCTCCTTGACATAAGGCGTCTCTTGCAGGAAACATGAGGCGAGTGGGGGGATCACGGCCGATGAGGTCGGCACTCCTGCTCTGGGCTCTCTAGGGGACTCCGTAATTCCTGCTTCTTGTGTTTCCTTGCCTGGGGCTTCTCTGCTCACCCCCTCCTTCCTTCTTCCATCTCTCCCTATCTTCTTCTCTTCTCAGCCTTCTTTTTTTAACCTCCATTCCCTCGATCTCTATCCCAACAATCTCCCTAGTCCATTTCTTGCCATTGTCCTTTGCAAATACCTCCAGAGACTCTTCCTCTGCCCTTTGGCCTCGCATACATGGAAAAGCAAGGAGGCTAGGAGAGTGTCCGAAATAGCTGGGATTCACTGAAGGGTGGAATAACAGACCACAGTTTTGGGAGTGGCAAAATAATAAAAAAAAGAATGAGTACGAATAATAAAGACAGGGGCTGCCGTTTATGGAGACCCACACTTGCCCGTCACTGCCAGGCCGGCAGAGGCGGGACACCGAGTCTTCACAACATACCCCCAGGTCAGGCATGTGACTTGCTGGGGATCGCACAGCGAGAAGGTGGTAGGGGCCAGAATGTGAATCCGGAGTCTCAGGAGCTTGGGGAGGCCAAGAGGTTTTGCCAGCAACACCTCCCCCGCCTCCCAATTCCATCTCAATCAGAGCATCTCTGGCTTCAGACTTCATTTAATATAAAAAGTTCTGCTGTTCAGCATGAGTTTAAAAATACCTGTGCCATGCCAGACTGTATCAGCAAAAACTTCAACAGAATGTAAGTGATCAAAACACTGAGCTGGGATTTTGAAAGAGAATTCGAATTGAGAGAGTAAAGGAGTTCTACCAGGTATGAAATCAAAAACACAACGCAACACAACACAACACCGAAGCTTCCGTGGTGTGTTCTACAAAATCAGGAAACACTTGGGGCTACGCCTTGCACGTCCAGTCGAGAGGACACTCTGGGTTGCCCACTTGGCTCCAAAGGGAAACAGGAGGGGGCTGGGCAGTCAGGGAGGGGCCGGCACTGTACTTCCTAAGTGTTAAGTACTTCTAGTATTACTCTGATTTTCTCAAGGCATTCCAGAGCACCCAAGCATTAGTTTCGTGTTCTATTCCTGATCATGACTTTTTTGATAAAGACCTTGATGCTAACGTACAGATATTTTAGAAACACAATATGAAAGTAAAACCACCAGCTACCCAGACAACCATTTCTTGGATTTTGGATTTTATTTCTTCCCCCTTTCTGTGATAGGGTGCAAGAGCCATAACATGGATGAATGGGAGGACAGAAAATGGTAGAATCCATGGTTTTACACGGAGCAGGTATGAAAACCGCCGTCTGCCTTGGAAGGTCAGCATTATGCAAGAATGTCTTGAAAAATGTGGTTATATTAAGTATAATATGCCTAACAGCCTAAGAACTGTTATTGTTAATTAAAATGATGTTCCATACATGAAAAATTAGAATTTGAAGAAGACCTTAATCATGTCATTATGCATTATAAAACAAAGACATTCCTTTACTTAGGCAAGACCCAGAAGTTAGAGGGACTCTCATTTTAGGTGACTTTGGATTGAAAAAGTTACTAACTTCATACCAAATGTGCCTTGGGAATTTGAAGAGAATTTTTTTTTCTTCCTAATAAGGATGAATATGGACAATTTTAATTAGTTGACTCTGGGTGAGTCGTTTTTACACCCTCCCGGCCCAACTCTAGCAAGGAGCACGTGCTAGCAGGTGTCTTTCTTATTCCAGGAAAGCATTCAAGACCGCTGTTAATGGGACATATGTCATAAGGAGTTTTCATCAGTGGTGACAGGTTTGCACCAACACAGAAGTCCACACTTTGGCAAGAGTGTGGCCAGTTGGTGAACCCCTGCTATCTGGGACCCCCTTGTGTCGAGAGAGTGGGACCAAGATAAAGACCCCATAAAGCGGAGGCTGGTCTCAATGGAGTGTAGGCCAATCAGCTCCACCGCCCTCCCTGGCCACAGAATGAATGACCGCTGCTTCATTCAGACCCCTGCCAGGCCTCAAGCAGGGTGCACATGGTCAAAACTGCCGAAGCCCAGACTCGTGTCCCTCTTCCCTGTGGGCCCTCCACCTGGCAACCTCCTACCCATTCTTCCAAGCCCAGCTCAGGCATCACCTCCTGGGGTGGGGTTCGGGGAGGGGGCACTATTTTCTTACTGGTTCTGCAAACACTCACACCCTCCCCTGGAGGTTGGTCCGTTTATCTGCCCGGCACTCCCTTGAACCCTGACTACTAACAGCAAGGGCTGAGTTACAAGCACCTCTGTGCCCCCCCCACGCTCACTCACTGCCCGCCCCAAATAGTAACTCACTGACTGTTGCTGAGACAAAGAAGGAATTACTCAGCAAGGCCATGAGCCTTTTAAAAAAAAAATACCCCAACGTGATATTTATAGTACTGGACTCACAGCTCTTACAATTTTGCTGTCTCCCTATGACATTTGGCCCAATTTCAACTTTTCCTAAAATAACATAACCAATTTGGAGTCATAAAAAGTAAGAGGAACGGAGAAAAGTGGCAGAGGGATGAGCAAAGATTAGGGAAACGATGACGGCCAGAGGGGACAGGTATAAGACAGAGGCCACAGCCTGGCATGACCGCAGGCACGTGGGGAGAAACAGTCCCCATCTCAGGATCTTGCTCTGGTACACACACTAGGCAACAGCACATGCCCCCACTCAAGGGGCTACCGCGTGTTGCATCTTGGGGGAAGGGCGACCACCAGGTTTCCCTTTCGGGGAGCCCCAGACTTACCTGTGTCATGGGGGCAGAGGAGCTCTGCAGGATGGTCTGGGGCAGGAGTTGCTGTGTGAGGTCACAGGATGACGGGGCTGGCAGGGGAGCCTGTGGAAGAGAGGAGGGTTTGTTAACAAACACCACTTCTGGGCCATTCCAAAGGCCCACGGCGCTCTCGGTCAGCTGGGTTCTCTGGCTTAAAGGAGGTGCTCTGCCCTAGAGTGAAGAGCTCACTTCTGGAAGGTAGGCTACGCTATTGCCCTCACAGGACATGGAGTCCTAGCCGACCCATGGCTGGTGAAGGGCGCAGCGTGCTCTTGACAAGGTCCCGGAGTCTCACGGGGTCCATGATACCTCCCTGCCACAGTGCGCCCTGGAAAGCCGTTGCCATGTGCTGGAGATTGGCAGCTCTGCTCCCCCTCCCCCTCCCTTGCCTTCTGTTCCTTCTGTTCTAGACTCTATTCTTGGTGGATTTGGTTGCTCTTCTCCCAAACTGATCGATTCTGAGCTGTGTCATCGAGTTGTATGAATGGGGTTGTGCTAATAAGCAGCGTTGGCTTTGCGTGTGGTCCTTATGCTTTCGACCCAACACTCACACAGAGGGACGTGCATTAGTGCCCTGCATTTCTATGTCCATTCTTTCCTCCAGGCAGTGAATACTGGTGCAATTTCCAGGGTCCTGGCATTGAGTCCCACATCGGGCTCTCTGCTCAGCAGGGAGCTTGCTTCCTCCTCTCTCTCTGCCTGTCTCTCTGTCTACTTGTGATCTGTCAAATAAATAAATTAAATCTTAAAAAAAATATACTGGTCCAATTTCACCACACTCTGCCTGGAATCCGCTGGAGAGACACCTGGGAAGTCAGCTGAGTCACAGACTTGGTTTCCTGATCACTCAGACAGGGCAGGGGACGGTAGTGAGACAATGTGTAGAGACAAGAAATGAAACACTTCACCTCCACAGGCTCATGAGAGTTTAAAAAAGAAAAGTCCAAGGATTCATCTGAAGTTATTCCCAAACTATCCTCAGGCACTAGGGACCACAGAAATCAGCCCAAATGGGAAGTGTCACCCTGGACAACATTGGGAGGCCGGGTTTTGAGTGAGAAGTACCAGGCACAGGGCCACCCAGAGCCTGGTTTGGAGTCTCCTGATTGCCTCCCCAGCACCACAAGGAGGGACCAGAATTGCTCCCCATGAGTGGAGAAAGTAGTTTTACTGGACAGTCAAGTGCTAGAAGAATGACGTTCATGGTCTTTGTCATGTTTGATTTGAAAATAAAACTCATCACCCAAACTTTTCAAGTAGGGCGTGCATGGAGAGGACCAGAAGGAAGGTTGTATCTTCACTCCCATCCTCAGAAAGTCAGTGAGGGATGGGTATGAGGTAACTGGCAATGACCTGGACGTGGCACCTGAAATTCTTGGACCCGTCCCCTATCCTAAGGTGGCAGTCTATGTCCATCTCTGTGGGTGAGCTGTGACCGCTCTGACCAAGAGGAATGGCAGAGGTGACACAGTGGGGCGGTCCTAGAAAGCCATGGAACTTCTGCCTGGCTCTAATGGAAAGCCCCCTCTCCCGACATTTTTTCTTGGAACCCAGTCGCTATGCTGGGAGAAGCTCAGCTCTAAGGCAGGGAGAGGCCCATGTAAGTCAAGGGTGGACGGGCTCCCAGCCATCAGTCAGCCAGTCCAGGGGGCAGATGTGAGTGCAGATACACCTGGGATGTGAATTCCCCAGCCCGGGCTGGTGAGGCCTCCAACACCAGGCAGCCAAGAGGAGTCAGCCACCCTGTGCTAGTTTTGAATCCTGCGAATGTGAGAGAAGACTATTGCTTAACACCCCTAAGTCTGAGGTGATGCCTTACAAGGCAACAGATAACTGGTGAATTGTACATCAGTGATTTTTGCACACAGCCAGTGTGCTTCCTAAAAGGCCGCTCATTCCAATGACCTTCTGGAGAGGTCTGGTGTAGATCAGGGACCCTGCCTGATTCACACAGAGGTACATTTTTGTTGACACGGATGTCTCAAACATTTCCACTGGGGTGAAACAGGACCCACAATGGAAGGGTCCTGTGTACCCTCAGAGACTCTGGGGGTGTGACCCCTGGTTTGAGGTTTCCAGCTTAATCTTTAAAACACACTTAGGGGGCACCTCGGTGGCTCAGTCGTTAAGTGTCTGCCTTCGGCTCAGGTCATGATCCCAGCATCCTGGGATAGAGCCCCACATCAGGCTCCCTGCTCAGCGGGAAGCCTGCTTCTCCCTCTCCCACTCCCCCTGCTTGTGTTCCCTCTCTCACTCTCTCTCTCTCTCTGTCAAATAAATAAATAAAATATTAAAAAAATATTTAGATTTTGCATTCTTTGCCTATATATCTGTGTGGATTTTGGTGGAAAACCGTTTCCAATTAGTTGCTAATTAAATGACCTAGCTTCCCACTGCTGCCCGCCACCCCACACTCTCAGTGTCCAGGTACAGTTGGTTCTCTGGGAAGAGGCAGCACGCTGTCCTGGGGTCTAGCCACTGGGGCACCCCTGGCCGAGAAGTCTCGAGTCACACACATACCGGCATGGAGGCTGCCTGGCTCAGCCCTGGCACGGGGAGCTCTTGGGGCAGTGTGGCCGATCTTGGCAAAGCCGAGGCGCTGGCCTCTGCCATCAGCTTGCTCGGGGTAGCTGTAAGAAAGCAACCAGTCACCTTCCTGACTCACACATACTTAACAGCTTTCTTATCAAAGAGGGGAACCATGACTACCGTGTACATGAGACAGGAGCCTGGTTGGGCTCTCTGACAAAAGAAAGTCCAGCAAGTTCTGTCAGCCTCCAACCTCACCCGGGAGCAGGCAGATGACAGCAAACCTTCCCCACACCTCATGTCTACTGCCTGGTTCAACCGCCTGCCCGATCTTACACCTCCCAGAGTCGCTCAAGCCCATCCGGGCTATCGCGGGTCTCCATGGCCCCCCAACCCTGGGCCCACATGGGGCGCCCACCCCCTCACCATCCGTGGCGGCTCACTCACAGGCGGGTTCTGACATGGCTGTGTGCGAGGATTTGTGGGAGCTTCTGGAGGACGCTGATGGTGAGTGACTGGTGTTAAGGCCCAAGGTGCCTGCGTCAAGTGCATTAAAGTGCTGCTGAGGGTCCAGGTTGGAGCCCTTGTCCTGAAACACACACACACAGTCCACACAGTTTCAGCATCGAGATGAGGGGACTGAATGACGCGACTTTAGTGCTCCTCTAACTATGTGGAAAAATTTGGAGGTCGTAGGGAGAAAGATGGGAACCATTTGGAAATAAGTCCTGACATATTGGCGTAGAATATTGGTACATATGTGTCATCTAGGCATCTCTGAGAGCCTTGTGGCCTTATATAAGCACGAGCTGTTATGCTTTCTCACCTTGGATACTGATTTTTTAGATTTTCATAACTGATGTTGGCTTTTATTTTTTTCCTTTAAACAGTCATGTCACTGCCCAGAATCTTGGCTTTCCCCGAAGGGGAGAAGAGGCAAGTCCTAGAAATGAGGTTGCTGGTATGCTGGCTTGTTAACACTCCGATGAAACCGATGCCTTTGGACGCTTTGGAGCCCCTCCCACACAGTGTCCCCACTGCTTCTCCTCTGCAGCCTCAGGGCCCCAGCGTGGAGAATAGGCAAAGGGCCAATGATCTCCCAACCACCGATTCCTGGACCTTAACTGATCTTGGATCCCAGGATGCCCTTGCTTCCCGTATTGTGTGATGAGAAAACAACCGTGCTTTTCCAACCCTGAGAAGCCATCTTTCCATCTGGCACGGCTTAGTGTCAGAGGTGTAAGATAACAGGTATTGGGATAATTTTTGAGCTAAAGAAGAAACAGAATGCCTGCTCTCCTGAGCCATGCTCCTAACCAGTCATAGGAGGATGACAACATTCCTGGCATCCCTAGGCTGTTTGGATAGGTTCTTCTATGTCTCAAGGTCTTGGGTCTTAAATCTCTGGGTGTGAGTCTACGTGGCTCTTCTGTCTTTTGGGTCATGGCTCCGGGGGTGGCTACTGTGAGTGCGCCCGAGTAGGGGCTGAAACGACTGATAGGTGACCTATGTTCTTTGTGTAAAACACAATTACAGGATGTGCCTGGGTTTGCTGTGCTAAATGTCAGCTTGGAGACTCTGCTGCTTAGCCTAGTCTCCCCCAGATACACCCATCAGAGCAGGGGCCCTGGCCCACAGCTGTTTGCCAGTTGTGTGCTCCTAGTCAGCAGAGAAGTATGGACAGGCAGTGAGAGTAAGCCCTGAGAGACTTTTCTAGCCATTGGATGGAGCTGCACATCAGACCCAAGCATGGGAATTTGCATTTTACAAAAGCATCAGTCAGTGGCAGATTTGACATTAAACACACACAGAGTCCATCACCAGTGACAGCTTGAAAAGCACGGTCCCGGAGCTTTTCCTTTAAAAGGGGCAGCCCAAGATTATGTTTGTGTGTTTATACATACGTGCATGTTTATGAGAAGTTCCCCCTGGGTTCTAGGATGCCCAAAGGTCAGAAAGCTCAAGAATGTATTTCCGACTGGATCATGTACACTATGCCTGTTTGTGAGCTGTGATGTGTGGGGCATCTAACACCTGCCTGTGAAGAGCCTAATTCTGTGCTCGGACGTGATACATGGTGCATTATATGACAGAGCTGGGTGATACACATGTTCTTAAACAATGACAGGTGTGTTGCATCAGGGTGCTGGTGACGGATCACCACACGACACGTCACCCTGTAGCATCCCAGCAGGGAAAGTTCACCTAAGACATGGGCTTCTCTCTGGGCTTTATGGGTGATTTCTCCTTCCCTCCGACCCAATTTCCACGGACCAAAGGTGCTTTCATTGTACTACGGCTGCTGTGGCAGCTCCCGGCCAAAGTCTCTGCATTCTAGGTCACTGGGCAGCCTGGAACTTGAACCACATGTCACCAATGATAAGAGACACTTCCCCCTCTATGTTCTGACATATCTGAAATTGGGATGTGCCTTCCAACTGATGAAAAGAAGTCCTTATTTCACAGATGGACTGGTGACAGCATTTTCTCTTTCTTAGTGGGAGATAAATAATGGTGGATCTTATCATAGATAGCTTCTTGGCTTTGATGAAATAGAATGCTCCCTCCCTTCCTCGCTTTCTCTCCTTTTCTCTCAACATGTGCGTCTGCTTGAAGAATGACCTGAGGAACAGGGCTCTGGTCTGCTTGTACGTTTCCCTCTAGCTGTCTGACACACCAGGAGGGCAGGTGGGGAAGCCTTGGCTGGAGGGGACCCGAGAGCATCACGTGGAGGAAGGATGGAGGAAAGGCTTTGTGAAGGGTAACACCTCTCCCTAGCAGAGCTCCCTGACACGAAGCTGGCTCCAACAGGGGTCTTGACTCAGACTTGCAGACAGAGAAGTAGAAAGTGCACCTTGCTATTGACGACATGGAGGGGCAGTCTCCTTGTGGGAGGCCCGGGTCCTGGAGGGAACGCATCAGCACTTAGGCTAAGGGAGGACAAGGGCACCCAAATTATTCCACACCTCAGGGGATGATGGAATAAGTCCCTAGGTTTTTATCTGTGGGAGAGATACAAGGTGGATTTATTATCGCTGCTCTCATAAGGATGGAAAGTTGCCAAGGTCATGATTTGGGTCCAGACTGTTTCTTATAGAACTCTGTGAGTTCTCACCCTCAGCGCCCTCGGGTATGGGAGCTAAATCCTGTGGGTGCTTCTGTCCCTCGTCCTAAGGACGAGGATAGTAACAGCGTCTGCTGTGCAGGAGTATCATGATGGTAAACAACTGAACACCCGAGAAACATGTTGAATACTACCGGGAATATAACAAATAAAAATATGACTACTTTGATTATAACAACTCGTGGAAGAACTTACTAAGGCAGCCTTGGCCTTTTGCCATCTGGCGGGGATCAGCGTACCTTTAGTGCCGAAGGGTGGACGGCCTCGGGCGGTGGGTCTTCCAAAGCCAGCTCCTGCCTCCTTTCTACCCGGACGTCCGCGTAACTGATCAGGAAATCAAGAGACCACAGCTGGAGGTGGGATGTTCCGGATGGCAACAGCGAAGAGTGCTTGTGTGATACATCGAGGTACCCCCGTGACGGCCACCCCAGAATCGGCACCACGATGGAGGCTAGTCTTGTCACTTGTTTGAGGAAGGAGTTTCATTCTGTGCCTAACTGCCACTGGGATGACTCCTAATATGACATCCAAAATATCTTCCTTTCCAGGATGTTTTGATTCCCTTCTCCTTTACTTATATTCTCCCCATGCCCTGAAACTTCCAAACATAATTGTCTTTAGAAACACTTTCATCTACAGGATAAGGAGTGGACTTTGAATAATCAGAAGCCTTTCTTAAAACCTGCCCAGTCTGGACTGTGCATACAGAGAAGTGACACATGACTTTTTTAGTAATTACAACCTTTGAATTACAATCTCTCAAACAAATCTAGATCTGGACCCAGAGCCCTGATTTGTCTATGGGCCCACTTTTAAAATAGCGTGGGGACATCAGTCCAATGTGGTGATGGGCCCCAGCTCTGGCCTCTGCCTCACCTGTGGAGAACAGGCTGGCCAAGGGGCCCTGGCAAGTGACAGTGGCTCAAGGGTCTCTGGAAAGCTTGTTACCTTATTTACCAACTAGTTCACTTCCTACTTTCTCTGAGAGTTGCTTTCCAAGATTTGGGAGGTAGAGGATGGAGAGGAAGAGCAGGGTCAAGGGCAGAGTCTGAAGACCAAGATGTTGATGATGTCCAGCCTTCCCTGGGGGCAAAAGGACCCTATGACAAGGTCCAGGTTGGGTGGTGGTAGGTGGGACTCATGTCGTCAGAAACCACTGGCTGAAGTGGTCGAGGGTGGGCCGAGAAGCTAAGGCCACTGCTGGCCTTTGGTCAGAAACTGGTCCCCAAGAGTGGAATGCAATGCGAATGTCAGAGTCAATGGCAAGAAAGACCAGCATTTCTCTCCACTTATTAAAAGAGAGATTTACGGGCGCCTGGGTGGCTCAGTGGGTTAAAGCTGCTGCCTTCGGCTCAGGTCATGATCCCAGGGTCCTGGGATCGAGGCCCACATCGGGCTCTCTGCTCAGCAGGGAGCCTGCTTCCTCCTCTCTCCTCTCTCTCTGCCTGCCTCTCTGCCCACTTGTAATCTCTCTCTCTGTGTCAAATGAATAAATAAAATCTTAAAAAAAAAAAGAGATTTACTTGTTGACTGTGTATATGCATGTGTGTGTGCATTATGTCTACATGGTATCTATCTATTTATGTGCCTACCCACCTGCCTACTTGTCACCTATCAATCATCTATCTCTACATATATATAGAAAATACGGTATGTATGTATAGTATCTATATGTACATATATCAACCTATCATCTATCTGTCACGTATATACACATACATACCTACAATATATATATAAAACCTCTCTTTCTTTGCTCAAATGCTCTTCTCTTAGACTGGTTTAAAACTGACTGATGGCCTTAAAATTTCTGCGTCAGGGGAAAAAAACCCACGAATAACATTTCTCCTCTACCTTTGGGAATCGTGACCCTACAGAGCCGTGTCTAGGAAAGGCTGGGTAGGCAGCCTCCCTCAGAAGCTTTGCTCACCTGCCCTGGGCTGGGGGCTCCCTGAGGCCACCGGAAACCGCCAGGAGCCCTCTCCCCACGGCAGCCAGGCTCTATTCCGAACGCTGCCTCAGTTGCCAGCAGGGGCTTTTAATGCATTAAAAATAGAGGGGACTAGGTCTGTGAGTGATTTAGAGGCAAAATTTCAATTGTCTTCTCCAAACAGCGACAGGGGAAGGCTGGGGGATGGATGGAGACGAGGGGAAAATGGGGAAGTGGGTCAGTGAAGCAGTAACTCACTAAGTCACACCCTGGCAGCCTGCGGAGGGATGAACCGAACCCTCAGCCCAGAGGGTGGGGTGGGGGGTGGGGGGGACAGAGACGCGGGTGTCCCTGGAAGGAAGCTGGGCTCTGGAGACCGCTCCGTGAACCGCAGAGGACAGCCCGGGCCGGAGCTCGCGTGCTCTCCGGCACCTGGGCCCACCCGACCGCCCTCGCAGCCCCAGCCCTCACCTGACCACCGAGTGTGTGCACACGATGAACTCGGGCTTGGAGTTCCACTGGTGGTATGTGACGTAGTAGTGTGTCTGCAGCCAAATCCACTGCTGGCCTTTGGTCAGAAACCGGTAGCAGCAGGACTTCCCTTTACCAAACTGCATCACTGTGGGCAGAACATGGAGGGCGCTTGTAGCAAATGGATACGACTGCGATCTCTCCCCCCAGAAGGTACTGTTGCAAAGAGGAGCTTTCAGAAACCCCGTGCCAGTGTGCTCTTCTCCAGGTGTGCGGTATCTTCAGTGACTACCAAGATCCCAGCAAACGATACTGAAGTCTTAAATAAGGGAAGAACAATCTGGTTGCTTCCCCAAATGCTCGCAGGCTTGAGAGAGCCTCAGAAGATGCCCGGGTTTGCCTGTGGCAGGAGCGGAGCACGGGAGAGAGAGACAATCCAGACACCTGGAGAACTGGGCCCAAAATAGACCTGACGGCCCACAACCTCCGCATGGGTTCGGTGGCTGTCAGAGAGCAGTTCATGCTTCCTCTACGCGGTCCTAAAGGAGAGAATCGCCTACAGACGCCTTCCAGCTCAGGGCCCACTGCTGCAGGGCTGCGTGGAGCCCCCTAGGGTTAAGTCTGTTGGTGGGCTTCTCTGGGGGTGCCTGGAACAGAACGGGTGCTGTTGAAGGACTAGCCTGCATGGGGCCAAATGCTGGGACTGTGGGTGTAGGGAAGAACAGTTTGGGTCGCTGCCTCAGTGCCTGGGACTTCGCACCTTTTTCTGCAAACACATAATAGATATCACAACTGGGAAACTAAAGTGACAACGGGAGACGCTGTCTTGGAGAATGTGATCTCTGAAGAGGTAGGAAGCCCAGCTGAGCATGGGCGTGGGCTCCACAGAGGGAGAATGTCTTGCCTGAGCCCTGGGCCAACTCCTTCAGACTGTGAAGGGAATTCTACCCCCAGGGTGGCCTTGCTCCATTAGAAGAGTCAGAAGCAGCCAAGGCTTGAGGTAACCCTGCTTCTCAAAATTTCATGGGCCCACGAATCACTTGGCGGCATGGGTGGTGGTGGTGGTGGTGGTGGTGGTGGTGGTGGTGGTGGTGGTAGGGGTCTTGTTAAAATGGACGTTCTGATTCCGCAGGCCTGGCGGGAAAGCCCGAGAGTCTACAAGCCTGGCCGACTGTGTGTGAAGCCCTTGTTGCTGTTTGGGGACCACACTTTGAGGAGCAAAGGGTTCAAGTTTTAAAGATTAGCCTCACAGGAATCTATCAAAATCCTAGAGGAGAACATAGGCAGTAACCTATTGACATCGGCCACAGCAACTTCTTTCAAGACACATCTCCAAAGGCAAAAGAAACAGAAGCAAAAATGAACTTTTGGGACTTTATCAAGATAAAAAGCTTCTGCACAGCAAAGGAAACAGTCCACAAAACAAAGAGGCAACCCACAGAATGGGAGAAGATGTTCACAAATGACACTACAGACAAAGGGCTGAAAGCCAAGATCTATAAAGAACTCCTCCACCTCAACACCCATAAAACAGGTAATCATGTCAAAAATGGGCAGAAGACATGAACAGACACTTCTCCAAAGAAGACATACAAATGGCCAACAGACACATGAAAAAATGTTCATTATCACCAGCCATCAGGGAAACTCAAATCAAAACCACATTGAGATACCACCTTACACCAGTTAGAATGCCCAAAATCAACAGGATAGGAAACAACAAGTGTTGAGGAGGATGTGGAGAAAGAGGAACCCTCTTACACTATTGGTAGGAATGCAAGTTGGTGCAGTCACTTTGGAAAACAGTGTGGAGATTCCTCAAAAAATTAAAAACAGAACTACCCTATGACCCAACAATTGCACTACTGGGTATTTACCCCAAAGATACAGATGTAGTGAAAAGAAGGGCTGTATGTACCCCAATGTTCATAGCAGCAATGTCCACAATCGCCAAACTGTGGAAAGAGCCAAGATGCTCTTCAACAGACGAATGAATAAAGAAGATGTGGTCCATATATACAATGGAATATTACGCAGCCATCAGAAAGGATAAATGCCCAACTTTTCTATCAACATGGACGGGTCTGGAGGAGATTATGCTGAGTGAAATAAGTCAAGCAGAGAAAGTCAATTAGTATATGGTTTCACTTGTGGAACATAAGGAATAAAATGGGGGATTTTAGAAGAAGGAAGGGAAAAATGAATTAGGGTAAATCAGAGGGGGAGATAAACCATGAGAAACTGCGGACTCTGAGAAACAAACTGAGGGTTATAGAGGGGAGAGGGTGGGGGGATGGGTGAGCCTGGTGGTGGGTATTAAGGAGGGCACATCACGCATTGCATGGAGGACTGGGTGTGGTGCACAATGATTCTTGGATCACTGAAAAAATAAAGTTAAAAATAAAATAAAGATTAGCCTCAAATTCTAAGAGAGGATCCTGATGGAACTGGAGCCTATCCTTCCTTTGACAAGAAGAGTGGAGAAGAGAAAGTCACAATGGGCATTACAGACAGCACGTCTATCAAAATACGGTGTTGGGGGTCAATTCACAGGTCAGGATCCAGAAGTCAGGATGATGATAAGTGTTCCTGTTTAAAGCTAGAACTTGCCTGCCTCTCTGCCTACTTGTAATTTCTCTCTGTGTGTCAAATAAATAAATAAAATCTTTAAAAAAAAAATAAAGCTAGAACTTGGCACAGAAGATATGGCTTTACATGGTTAATTTTTTTATTAACATATAATGTATTACTTGCCCCAGGGGTACAGGTCTGTGAATCATCAGGCTTACACATTTCATAGCACTCACCATAGCACATGACTCTTGCTAAGTGAGAATCCAGATATGCTGGTCATTCTCCCCTCCCTCTCCCATCATGAGTCCCGCCTCCCCTAACTCTGTCCACCTGTTGTCCTCTTCTGTAGCAGAGAGCCTTCCCTGATCCCCTCCCCCAGCTGGGTGAGCCCCCCAATATCCTGAGCACATCCCCCCCCAGTGCAGTGACAGCGTCCTTATAATGTCACCTATTTCTGCTTTTCCATTAGACCTTGCTCCTGCAGAACAGCAAGGAGATTCTCATCATCTTTATGTCCCAGGCCTGGCTCAGTACCTGGCCAGTAGCTTGTGATCAATATATGTCTGTTGGCAAAAAGCAGTGATGATGGATTCAGTATTTTGTCTTCGACATGTATTGCATAACTTAGAAAAAATGACCACAATTGTCTTATTTTCTTATGTCAGATTAAAATAGCTTGCATATCTGAAGGGTACAGGAAGGTGCTGGGAGAGGATGGGGGATGGGAGGAGGCAGGGCAAGTCAATTCCAGGGGCAAACCACAGAAGGACCTCCACCACACTCCTACATCATTTCAGAGAAAACAAAGTCTTCCTTCTCAGAAAGAAACCAAGTACTAAACAGACTTTAGGGCCCAAGAGTCATGCTGTCGGGGCTCCGTGGAGGCTGCTGGAGGCCTTCTGGCTCTAGGGCTGGGCTTGGGGTACTCACAGTGCTGGTGGCACCTGGCCAGGAGCTCCAGATCATCAATGTGGTAGTAGTCATAGCCCGAGGTCCCCAAAACTTCAAAAGGCAGGTATCCTATGATCGGAGGGGCTCTGCCAAGCAATGGGGACAGTTGGTCAGAGAGCAAGGACCCTGCCTGACTCACAATGGCAGCACCCCCATCCAGAGAGGGGACAGTGTGGACATTTAATAATCAACACAGGGACCTCATTTCTCAACAACAAGGGCAGGAAAATAATTTTGCAATGGTTCAAGCCAGAGAGGCTGTGTTTTCCAAAGTGCTCAAACTTTCTGGCATTTAGATACTCGGTTTCGTTGGCATAACCTGGGTTAAATAATAATAAATTTTATCATTACTGAATAATTAAAAACAGCTATAGATTGGGTCAGTCCAACCCCAAAGCATAATAAAAAGTTAAAGAGTAGGGAGGGGAGATTTCTCATCCTTAGAAGATTGAATTAAGGGCGCCTGGGTGGCTCAGTGGGTTAAAGCCGCTGCCTTCGGCTCAGGTCATGATCCCAGGGTCCTGGGATCGAGGCCCACATCGGGCTCTCTGCTCGGCAGGGAGCCTGCTTCCTCCTCTCTCCTCTCTCTCTGACTGCCTCTCTGCCTACTTGTGATCTCTCTCTCTGTGTCAAATGAATAAATAAAAAAAAAATCTTTAAAAAAAAAAAGATTGAATTAAAGGGACAAAAGGGTGTTGAGAGAAATAAGATGAAGAGTTTCTCTCCCATCTGCTCCTGCCTTCCTGGGAACTGGAGAAGGTCCCAAGGGCTCGGTGTGGGGGTGAGGGTATCCCAAGGATGTCCCCGGGCTGTGGCACCTGCCTCTCCGGAGATGCTCTGACCCAAACACAGAACATATCCACGGACAACTTGCAGTAGAAGGGAAGCCGCCTCACTCTTGGCCGGGAACGGTTTTTCCTGCTGCCAGAAAGCCCTTCTCCCTGAAGGGACCAGGCCCGACTTTCCTCTCCCAAGGAGAGCCTGGCTCATGCAAACAAACACTTGAAAAGGACTCAACCCAAATATGTTTTTCTTTTCACAAACCTGTGATCCAGAAATAAAAATTTCCATTCCAAGCTATGCCTTGAAGTGAATTCCTCTAAGGGTTCGTCAACTATGCACATTTCCTGTATTAGAAGGGAAAAAAAAATGTTGCTCAGGGCGCCAGCAGCTCACCCTAGGTTTGTTCAAGAACGCATGGTGGAAGGGTAACAGAAGTTAAAATCATTGAGATTAAGTCTCCAAGTTGTGTTGGCCTGAAACTCATCATCTGTAGCTAATTTCAGTATTAGCTGATACTAAATTTGTTTCACAAGCTGGGGAAAAACACCTAAGAGCCAAAATGTTACACCACTCCCTTCCCATTATCTAGAAGTGTGGTAAACATGTGGAAAATGGCTCTTCATCTGAATCTGAATGACTAATTTAACTCAACATTCATGCCGCGGGTGTTAAAGCGATCACAGAGGAGAGGATACAGACAAACCCCGAGTTCTGACCCTGGGTCCTCACCTCGGCCTGCCCTGAGTGGTATTAACGTTGGCGGGAAAGGTAGAGGGTGGACAGAGTTGCAAATGAGCCTCTCTGGCGGCTGGGCTGGGCGGCCGCTGACTCTGCCTTCCAGCAAAATAAGCTCCCAGGACACCAGAGTGAAGGCAAGGGGCAGGTGGGGCTGTCACAGGTACAGAAGCCAGACATTGCAGCTTTTCGAAGTCAGTGACAGCGTCACTGCAGTCTTATTCTTTCCCACAAAGGCGGTTAATTAGCTATAACTAAACGTGACTCAGTTGTACCAGTTCTACATGATAAATTCTCCCCCCGGTACTTGCCTTTAAGAACTGGGGCGTTGCCAGGCGAACGGTGGCGATGAAGCAGACCTCCTTCCCGAGCGGCACCCGGCACGGCCTTGAAAGGGTGCTGTCGAAGCCGTTACAAGAAGGGCTAGGCACTGGGGTGGGAGGGGACAGACAGACAGACAGACAGGTAAGGCCTGTGGGGCACAGCGGCCGGGCCCTACCGAGCACCACTGTCAGCCAGCACCTCGCTCAGGGCTCTGAGAACATTCACTCACTTCCTGGGCCTCAGGATCCAGGGTGAGCCCCCGAGGCACACAGCGGCCGCCACAAACCTGCTGGCTCTGTAGCTCTGCACAGGGGGCAGGCCTGTTCCCAAGCGCCGCCTGCTCACTGGGAAGTCTGGGAAGGCTTGACTTTCCTCAACCCGCAGAGGAGGCCGCCGAGGCCCGGAAAGCTCACGGGCATTAACCAAGGTGGCTCAGAGCAGTAATAATGGAGTGAGGACTCTAGCCAGGGCTTCCGACTCCAAGCCTGGAGTTCCCCCAGGGCAGGGAGGGGATCGCTCAAGGCTTGCGCCCCCCAAGGGGCTGAGAACAGGCCCCCGCACGCCCTCTGGGGTGGTGCCAGCTGGTATCAGCCGCCGTCTTCCCCCGGGAGCCACAGACCTGGCTTCCCCGTGACTGTGGTGAACTGCTTTCCCTTCTGGGCCAGAGAACAATTCTGCTATTTTGGGCGGAGTATGCTGGGTGAGGAAAAGAACCCTGTTAAATATGAGAAAAGTCGGTGGGCCATGTATATGGAATTCTTGAACTTGGCTACACGCTAGATTCCCTGGGACCGTCCACGTGGCCTCCCAGCTGCCCAGACCCCGCTCCCAACTCCGCTAATTCAGAAACTCTGGTGGGAAGCCCAGGCGCTGGCACTTTTGAAAGCTCCACCCCCCCCCACCCCCAGCACTCAGTACCACGCAGCCAGGATTGAGGATCATTACGCTAGATCATCTATACTACCTCTTTCTTTTTCAAATGTAGTTGATTATATCCTGAACCAGATCCTGAATTCTAAGCACATTTCTGAACTGGTAGATTTAAACATAGTTGTGTTTTCCAATTTGAGAACATATAAAGCAACAGAAAATGAAATGCATTCTAAAATGAAATCTGCAAGACTTTCTTTGGATTTTAGCTTTCCAATAATTTTTGTTTTATATATTCGTAGGTTTCTAAGTGATTCTATAATGTGGTCTTCTAGCCACTAACATGAATAAATTCATTTTACCAAACATATTCTCTGAATGCAGTCACATACATATTAATATGAATGTTTCCAAACATGAATATAAAGGGGGCAAAGTAGGAAATGGTGGTCCCTAGAGAGTTTACATCTGTCATTAGTTGGCTTAGACCACTGCAGATTAATGTGTGGGGTGAGCCAAGGCACTCACCCAGGGAAGCGGAAGCAATCCCACGGGGGAAGGGTCTGCAGATGTGAACATCTGCATAATAAAAAAGGACATTAACACATTTCCCAGATGTGAAATATCCTCTCTGCTTGAAGGGGAGGCATCACCTGCCAATTAAAGACCCAATAAAATTCTCTCTACTCTTTCAGAAAATCTAGGCCTTCTAAGCAAACTTCTGAAGACTTCTGGGGGAATTTTAGGAAATAGTCTCCCTCATTTGTCTCTAAACCGTGCGCCTTGCTGGAAGGATCCACTGGCTCTGTCAGTAAGTGCCTTCATCAGTGATTTACTGTGAGGAAGGCAGGGGACTGAGGGAGCATTAGGGACAGAGAGGGGTTAGGGAAACCCCAACCCCTAACAATTTCTTCAAGGGGCAGAGACCATGGAAATTAAGTGAATGTTCTGCAGAGCTTACTGCTGGCCTGGCTGTCAGTGCCGCTTTATCAGTCCTTTTAGAACTGCTAAGGTTTTAAAGATGAAAATGCTCCCCGCAGGGGAAATTTCATTATTGGTTACAGCCCTCGCTAGAGAAGCTACATACTTTACAGAGGGCCCCAGAACCAAGCAAACTCCTCTTCTAAATGAGCTTTCTCCCCCAAAACCTGAAGCAGCTGAGGGCTTGATCAAAGGTGACGGTCAATCAAGGATGAAAGTTTTAACAGAGGCCAAGGGGAAAACCTAGGGGGAAGTCAAGGGGAAGAGGATACTTGAAACAGCTTGCCTACTGCGTTTCAAATGACTTCTCTTCACAGCAGGAGCCTCCTAGCAGATTCTGGAGTCAACACAGGAGCAAACTGCTCCCTGGGACTTCATGGGAATATTTAGCACTTAGAATAACTTCTCTGGCACTTCTTATCCCAAGGTAGTTAAAAAATATTAATTAAGGATTTAATTAGTTGATTCAATTTAAGTAGTAGAAAAAACATATCTAATTACAGCTGACTTCCCGAGCCTCTTGGAAGGATTACCCGGTCGATGCCGGCGCAGCCCTATTTACCAGCCTTCTCCTTTCTTCCACAGCTCCAAGACGCTCACGCACACAGCACTCATGCCACAGATGAAAGCAATGATGGCTTCCTACATTTTTTGCCCCGAGGGTCATCTTACTTGAAATTGATCTTCCTCTTGCCCAGAGCTAAAGAGATAGGTTTCCCCTACGGCAGGAACTGGGTCTAGTTCTCTGCCTCCCACTCTGAGCAGGCGCCCTGCACACAGCCGGTGTTCCACATGTGTTTGCTGAACGTGTCTCTGATGAGATGACCTTCCATCGCACCTCCAAACCACAGCTTAAGTCTGGCTGGGGGAAGGCAGCTTCTGATTCCAGCCAGCAACTGACGCACAGGCCTTGAGACCCCACGGTGGCTCCCTTTGTGCCGCCCAGAGTGGTGCTGGGCTCTCTGTGGGAGGGTGCCCGTGCCTCATGATCCTGGGTCCCCCTGGCTCTAGGCCTAGCTCACCGCCCTACCGGTGCATTTACACTGCTCAGAAGGCCCTGGGCAAGGTCTGCTGCAAATCAGGGACAGCAGGCACCACTCTGTGTAAACAGCACGAGTGGACCTCATGCTTGGAAAGATGCAAGAGGGTGTTCTGCTTCTGGTCTTCCTACTGCTAAAGGGGTCCATGGCGGGGATCAAGCCCCTCTTTGCTCCTGAACCTTCCATCCCAGCCTCTAATTTTAGAGACCCTGGAAGAATTTTGCTTTGGGCTGGCACGCTAGGGACTCTGAGCACAGGAGAGCCTAGGAGTCATTAAAATCCGTCTCGATTGGCACCTGGGGTTGACTTCCAAGTCTGTCTGAGGACAAAGGTGGCCTCCAAGTCCGTCATAAGAACATAAGGATGGCCGAGCGGGCAGGGAGGTGTTGAGTGGCATGAGATGTGTTTGCAAAGGGGTAGGAAAGAACGGGGTGGAAGCGAGGGGGCATAGTGAACATAGATCACAGCAAAGCAGCAGAAACAAATGAAAAAAGGGGTACTGACTGTTCCTCAGTATTGGTCCTGTCATGAGGCCGCAACAATTAAGTATTCTGATCAGAGATGGCCTGCTCATGATAAATTAGTTGCAACAGCTGTCGGGAAACACACTAATCGTCCACATGGAGAGTGACAAATCACTTTCTCAGCACTTCTCAGAACAAACGAAAATTCAAAGCCAAAAGGTATCCAGGAAGACGTGAAACAATCAGGAGGCCTTCTAAAGGAAGAAAAATGTTCTTAAATCTCATTTATGATAAATGTCCAAATGTCTGGGCTAGAGTGTTGGAATGTTAAGGAAATAATAATTTCCTGCACATTCACAAGAAATCCTTTTCCGCTTATTAAGCACTATTTTCAGGCTCTTTTCTGTGCACAGCACGGTGTGCTTCACCTGATGGGTTCTCAACAGCCAGGTTACCGGGTTCTGGGGACAGCCGCAGGAAAATAATCCTGCCCGGATTTTGGCCCCAGGGCACTGCCTAACTTGCTGGGGCAGCCAGTGCGTGCGTGGTTCGTGCTTTCTTTCTGCCAGTGCTGTTTGGCATCGGAAAGAAAGAATGAGCTTGGGGAGACTGAGAGCCACAGGAGACAGCTAGGGTTTTGCAATCTCCTGGATTGAAAAAATGACTGATGGGAAAATATATGTCTCACTTAAATATTTCTCCTTTCCCTTGACGTTCATTAATTAAAATGAGTATTTTCGGGGCCTGGAGGTTGTCATGGCGTTGACAAGATATCCACCAAATGGTTGGTGTGGACGGGGCCAGATGAGTTGTAGGCTCAGGGAAGTGAACTTCCTACAGGCTGTCGCCCCCTGTCCTCCAAGTGGACTGGGGCACATTTTTATCACAATCACTACACAACGTCTATAGAAGTGCCCCTGCCCCCAGGCTGAAGCAGGCGGGGGGACGTGTCTGATAAATGTCTGACCATTCCTCACTGCCTCATTTCAATACGGGCTCTAGAAGCTCAAGCAGGACAATGTCCTTGGGTAACAATTTGTTCTTTACTGCGATCTCGACTCCTTTGCGATCTAATCTGGCAGCAGTGCCCACTGCTAGAGAAGGATGTGACACTTCCTTGCTGGGGTGGAAGGGACGCTCTGCTTCTTACTCTGGGGACCTATGACAGATAGAAGAGAGAGACATTCCTTCCTGTGCTCAGTTCATGTCTCCATTCTCAGTGAGGTCTGGTGGGTGTGGCTTTGTTCCCCTAACTGAGAAATCTCAATTCAGCTCAGGGAAACAAGAAACAAAACCCCCACAGCCCTAAAATGAGGCAACCTACAGAAATCCCACAGAACATACGGAATCGAGCGTTGTAAGCTAAAAAGTCTCCCTTTCTGCCAGTATTTCAAATCTGGTTGTGTGGTTAGAGGCGAATAGGTAAAATGAGGGCAGGGAAACTTTTATACTCTGGTGTGTGGTTTCTGGAAAGCCCAGAGTGGAATGTTTGCTGAGGGTGACCTATTTGGAACCACACCAGCAACTTTTGAAATACTGCTTTCTGGATTTCAGTCAGATGCACATTTAAGTCCAAGTCTGGGGGAGGAGCAAGGGCTTAAATAGAGGATTGCCTTCTTCCTGGCACGAACTTATCTTTCAGGAACTGGAACCTGTTTATTAGGACCTCTTAAAGCAAAGACTGTTCATTATGCCTTGGAAAATCATCTGGCCAGTCCCTTTCCCATAAAAGTGGGGGTGGGACTGTGGGACCTGGGTGGGGGTTGGGAGAGGACCCAAGGGCCCCTCTATATAACAGGAGAAGGAAAAAGATGGAACGGTGTATTTGTTCGTGGCGTTTAAAAAAAAAAAATCTGTCCTGAGGTAAACATAGCTCTGAATAAGGTAATTGCATTTCAGCCCTATTCTGGAAATGATGTGAAAAGCAGAGGTAGGCCAGGGGCTGCTCCCACCAGTGGTCCTCCCTGAATCTCCAGGCCACATGGCTGAGATCACACAGTAGGCTTTTTTACGGGAAGAGGAGGAGACATGTGCTTCTGTATTCCAGCTCGGATTCCTTCAAGAAGCTTTTTGTAGACTTGGTTAGAAACTGTCCTAAAGTGAAACAGTTGTAGGAAAGGTCCTTTCTTGTCCCATTTCCCGACACGTACTTCTTCATGTTTATTAAAGAATCTAGGTTAAAGATGTGCAATCCTGTCTTGCGTCCCCTCCCCCGCCTCGAACATCTGTAGCAGATGATGAAGTCCTAAGGAGTGACCAAGATGTGCAAACAGTGAAGCAGGGAAAAATTCCATTTTGTTGACGCATTTGGGCGATGGTGGCTGTGTCTGCCTAGCCATGGTGAATGGAGAGGGTTCAGAGGTACAGGGGTAAGCTGGCATAATCGGCCGGTGTATCTAGAAATGTCCAACCACACTTGAATCGTGTTAACAAGGGCAAAGGTGCTTTTATGCCCCTCCACACCCCAAATTCCTAACCCGGTCTACTCCTACTGGTGGCTGGGCAGACAAATGCTGAGCAGTTATGTGGGGTAGCTGGCAAGCAGGTGGTGTCTTCATCTACGTGATTTAAGGGTCACTGAAAGCTCCCTCTGGATTCTCGTCACCTGTCTTCCCTGCCCTGAAGCCAACACGTTTCCCTTTCTGCCCTTTGGTATAAGGCCCAAGGGTTCCTATGGACTTTTTGAGTTGCAGCCTGTGCCTCCATGAGCCTTAAGGCAAACTGGGTGATCAAGTGAACAAAGAGGCGGGGAAGAGAGTGTGGCAGGAACAGTCCCATTGGGGCACCTGAGTCAGGGGTCCGGTTAAGGACCTTGGGGAGTGCCCAGGGAGCCCAGGTGGGTAAGGAACTTGATGGGGGTGGGGGACACAGAATGGGGAGTGAATGAAGGCCAAAGATGACCAGGTCCTGTTGCCTCGGCCTTCCAGAGCAGACAATTCACAAATCACCGGAAGTTACACGCAGGCCAGTTTACCCAGCACGTACCAAAGTGGATCCAATCTTCACTTTGGAGTCAAGGTCAAAGCGTAGTGGGAGCTCTGTCTCTGGGTGGGCTCTGGGGCCCATCAAGGAGAGCTGTGTTATCAGTTCTCAGGGAAGAGCCTGATTTCCCTATGAGTCAAAAGTCGGGTCTGAATGCGTGGCCAAGATTGCTGAGCCTCAGTCTAGGCCAGGCTACTTATGTCGAGCCTTATTTATGTACCAGGTGTGGACTGCATAGGCTCACAGATGAGTAAAGGTAACCGTCCTCCCCACTCCATTATTTATAAAGATGAGAGCCTTGCATCTTCCTGACAGGCATCGAAGAAGAATGGACCAGGCCATGTTGCATAAACTAAAGAGCCCTAAGGAGATGAGAGGACTTTTCCCGATAATGGGCCAGAGTAGGGATTTCTACACAGTTCTCTGAAGTGTGAGCAGGGATTCTATTAAAATAAATAAATTCTATTAAAATAAGTGTTCATAGTCTGTTCTCTTTTATACTTTACACATTGTTTTTAAATGTATGCCATGCCTGGGAACTCAGGGAAATGGCAGGGGTGGCCTGTGTACAAGCCACATTTTCTAGATTCTGTATTTGATTCTCTGACACTTGGGGCCTTCCCGACCTTGAAGGAACTACTCCTTTCTGGGTTGGCCAATTCCTAGTAATAGTGAATGCCTCACCTTCCAGTACACTTTTCACAGGCAAACCAACCCCTAACCCTCTCCTTTGTGGGTGTCTCCCACACGGGGCTACTACCCACTTGCCCTCATCATCTAGGCTTCTGACAACTAGAGACAGGCCCTCTACCCAAGAGCCCACTAAAATGACTCCAGCTAGCCAAACTGGAGCCTATGTACACTGCTTTGCTCCTTCTTTTCCACAGAAACCACACGAGTGGCTCTTGCCCACATCTTCTCCTATTCACCCCGCCCCCTGACCTCCCCTGGGGCTTCCCCATGTGGCCTCCATGGTGCACTGTGCCTGTGTGGAGGGGTCTGTGAGTATAAACCTCTTCTCTCCTGACGGTCATTTCCACGTCTGTGTGTCTCACCATATTTGATTGAAAAAAATATTGGGTGCCCTGAAAGGAGCTTGGTACATGGGGGCAGGACATCTGGTGAGCAGAGGTACAGACATCTCGTACCAACCACATGTCAGGCAGCGGGGACAGGCCTGTGTGCTGTGGCTACAGGATCAATTTCAACACAGATTTGTGGGAGGCAGCGAAGCACTGGGGTGAAAGGGCAGAAATTCAGGGTTAGAATGGGTACAAGTGTGGGTCCTCCACTTCCCATGGGTGTGGCTCGGATTCTCACACACATCACTTTCCTCCTTTGGTTAGAGGGGACAATGCCAACAGGACCACTTACAAGGTTAGTGGGAGGATTCAATGAGATTATCAATGCAAAGACCGATCCCAGGACCTGGGGCTTTAGGAAGCACTCCTAAGGTGAGCTATTTTTATTAACCCATTTTTATTAACCCATTGTTATTGAGAAGTAAACCTACAAAATCAAATTTGAAGTATTCCTTAGAGTTTCTTAAACCAAATTTCATAGGTCAAAAAGGATGGAGCGTCAGGGATTTCACAGGGTTCCATCTTAGAAATTCATTTGTCTCTGACATTTGTTGTTGTCTGTTTTCATCCAAGTGAGAATTATATTTCAGTTTTTCCACAATTACGTTTGGGGACTCTGGTCTCAAGAAAGCCCCCTAACTTTGGTTTGTTCCACAGGCTCTGGAAAGATACTCTGGCACTCTTGGTTTTAAATTTTCCACTTTCAGTGCTGTGTTTATAGCAGTAACAGTTTCCAAAAAAAAAGAAAAAAAAGTCACACATAATTTCCACACATTCTTTCAGGCAAACAAACACTGTCTCAACTTGAAGTGAAAATAAAGCTTTGCTAGTTTAAACAACAACAACAACAACCCAGGTATTCACAGTGAAGCCTGCCTCTTTCCCTGAAACCCTCTAAACTGTGATAAGTGACAGGAAGCTTCAAAGTGATATGCAGCAGCAGCTTAAGGGAGAGTTGCGGAAATGGAAATTAACAAAGGATGGAACTGCGGCTCACCAGCCAATCACGTGTCGGTTCCTTAATTAAGTGGTGCACTGTTGTCATGGGGACAATTGGGAGCCCCGTCCCATAATTCCCAGTCTTGGCACTCAGGGGGCCAGGGTGCCTTTCCCTTCCTCCCTCACAGCCTCATGGGATATTCTGCTATTCTGGCAGCTGGCATGATGGCCACGGCACACGTTTTAAGCGAATTCCGAAGCACTGCTTATATTAATTCAAGGATAAAGCTGTCTGGAAGGAGCACCATCAGTGTGAGGAGTACCCTTAAAATTCCTATGGAATGGCATTTACTGTTATAATAGGGCGGTGTCTCTCAAAGTCCATGACCCCTTTCATCAAAACCCCAGCGTTCTTTCCCAATTTCACAATCCCAGCCCCGCCCTCCGATCTCCTGACCTAGAATCTGCATTTTAACAAGCTGCCTCACCCAGTGAACTCTGCACCAGGACTGGCATCACGTTGGGTGCTTGAGGAGGTACCTCTTGGGTCAGTTTCTTTAACTAGTTACCATTTACTTATGTGTGTGGTTCATTAAACATTCATCTCATGGGGTTTAGGAAAGCCTTTCAGATGAGTCAGGTTAGGCACGGTCAGGCTTTGGCTCTACCCTGTTTAGCCCAGTTTTAGGGCCCCACTTGGGAAAGCTGACCTCCCTTCACTGCCAAACACTCAGGAACAACTGAGCCCTGTTTGGGTTGGTTCCCAGAGGGCCCCCAGTTGGCCCTAGAGCCCATTATCCAGGCATAATCCCTGAACATTAGGCTTGAAAATCATGTTGGCAAGACCAACACGCTTAGCATCTAGTTGGAGCCTTTGCAACAAAGCATGTATATTTATGTAAGCACCATATAGCAGAAGATCATCTAAGGGTGAAGGGAAGATCCCGGGTAGCCTCACCATTAGGACCCCAGGCCATTACAGTGGCTGGTTCTAATGGAAACTCTGGGACTAATGTGGTGAGGGAATGGACCCCACCGTGGGTCTGGAGTTAAATAGCAGTGACAGTGCCTGCCCCAGACTGGGCTGCCATCAATTCCCTGGGCCTCATCTTTCCATGTTTGTTCTCTTTTGCTATATTTCTCCTTTCCTCTTCTCTCTTTCCACCATCCCTGTCAACACTTCCTTCCATTTTTTTCTCATCTCTGCAGTCTTATGAAACATTAGAACATTCAAAGCGATTTGTTTCGTGTTGAGGTTTGAGGCGTGGAGCAAACCAAACTCAGGCCTTTCTGTGCGGAGCTTCACCGTGGGGCGGGGGCTGGGGTTGGCACTGGTGAATTTCTGGCGTTGGGCCTGCAGTCCCATTTTCCCCAGGTCAAAAGTGAAACAGAGGGTATAAGTCGAGTTTAGAGGTGCAGCCAGAGTTTGGACCATGAGTTATCTGGGTAATTTCAGAGAGTAAGATTTTACTGCTCGGCTTGGTAATTCATCCAGTGTGGACTGCTGGCCCATCATAAAACGGCCACTTCCTGGGCATTAAGATCAGAGGGAGCAGAAGCCCTATGGACCAGATCCACGAAAACATGCTCACAGCAGTAGTGAAAAAAGGAGAGTAAAGATGCAGAAACCAAGGTTATGGATCTTCTCATCACAGGGCAGCTTTGTTTGGCTGTGTGTAGGCTGAGCCTGCTCTTTATTAACTGTAAGCTGTTTCTCATAGTACAGAACTATTCCATCAGCCCGAAAATAAATAAGTGGATAAAGTGTATTTCAGTGGGACTTCATGCCCTGGCATAAACACAAGTGTGGGAGTGCGTTCTTTCTCGAATGGGAGATAACATTTACGAGCACAAAACGCATCTTGGGAACATGAAAATCCAAATGCAAATGGGAAAAGCACAGATCCTCACTCCTCCTCCCTCAGTGAGTCTTATGCCCCCCTGTGCACGTTTGCATGATAAAAGACACTGTCGCAATTATATGACAATTAAAGCTTACCATTGTTGTAAGAGCGAAAATTTCCTACGAATTTTATGTATTCATAAGTTGGAAATTCCTTTGGGTTCAAGCTGCCTCTAAGAAGATGGCAATAAAACTCTAAATCGTTGTCAGCTGGGCCGTTAAAGGAAAAAGAGAAAAGGAACGTGAATAAGACATAGATTCTAGACTAAACAAGTTGTGTCTTTGTGTAACTCCCGGCCGTTAGTCTACACATAGCCAGGACGTTTCTCTCCTTACGAATGGCTCTTGGACATGGTTTTATAACCTTTGCAGAACAGGGGGTCTCCCCCCATAGTTTGTATAGATATTTTGCATTCCATACTTGGGCCCAATTAGTCTTAATTTGCTCACAGATGTCTGTGGTTGGTTATGTCGGCATTGATTAGTTCCGGTTGTTTTCATATGGTGTATTAAAATAAAGCTGCTCATATAGAGCTGCTCTCTTTAATCTTTTCACGTTGCTTTGAAGTAAAATCAGAAGTACAACAGGATACATTATTCACGGAAAATGAACGAAGGCCTGAACAAGTAAGTACGAGGCGCGTGTACTATTTCTATCAATGTCTGTGCTTTATTAAGGGGCACACTGTTCGGGAGGCACCGAGGCCGGCCTTCCATCCAGGTTGCCAATTTTAAGAAAAACTTTAGAATTCCATAAAAACCACAAATGTATATAAATAACCAGATGACAGTCTCAGGAGAAGAGAATTTGGAGTTTTGACCTAATTATTCAGTTTTCAGTTGGTGACTTGGTTATACAAATCGAGCATCACGGTGTCCTCTGAAATAAGCAGATTGTGTGCTGATTTTTGCATTGTTTGTTACCAAAAGACTCTCATGTTAACAAAAAAAGAGAACTTCTTGTATTACATGCAAAACAAATTCTTATTCTTAAGCGCCATGCTTTCAAATTTTCCACAGAGAAGTTAAATGTCATACATATTCCAAACTCCAGTTTTAGCTTTAAATTTAAAATATACCTCCAAGGATCTTGGAAATATTCTGAGTCGCCAGGAAAATTGTTCTTAAAATTAGTCCTCCCTTCTTAATTCATTCTAACCTCCTTTCAAAAGTAAAATTCTTATCTTATATCTTGTAAAACCAGTAAAGTCAAACTTACATTTTAAGTATTCTGGGGAGGGGGAATCTGTCACAAGCATATGGGAAGAAAGCATTTTGTACACTTCTGAATGTTCTTGTTCTGGAAGGAAATTTAACAAATTCTGATCCATGACATCTGACTGAAAAAGAAAATAAAGAACAAAGGTACACACTCAACGAAGATGAAAAACAAAAGCCAAAGCCAAAACTGAACACTGAAGACAATTCAGAACTGGTTTATGAAATGAAAAGCTCAAGATCCGATTTTCTGTGAAGACGCTCGAATCCATCACCCTGTCATCCTGAATTATAATCCAGAAGGTTTTACTTGCTCCAATGCAAAAGGATTGCCCATGGGCCCAAGAAAGAAGTTAGAGTTAAGTCAGGGAAGTATGCAGAGGCTCGTACTCTTCCTGGAGGACCCCACCTGCCGACACTCGTCTGTGTCCTGGCTGAGGTGGCGGGGGCAGCGAGGGACCCCAGGGCAGCCCCACTCGCTCACGTGAAGGGCCCTGAAGAACCCGTAGGGTTCCCTTTCTGACCACTAGGCCCGCAAACGAACACCTGTTTACTTCTTAAAGGTCTCCTCAATCAAGGGAACTGTGCTTTTTTTCTGAGTGACTGGGGACTGCGATACAAAAATACAACATAGAATCTAGAGATGGCACTGTCCAGTCTGCGGTGATGGAAGTGGTCTATCATGTGTACTGTCCCTTATGAAAGCCACCAGCCACATGGCTATGAGCATTGAAACATGGCTGGTATGGTCAAAGGCTGTTCTTTTCAAAATTAAATTTACTTTAAATTTTTTGGAGAGAGTGTGCACAAGCGTGGTGGGGGAGGGGCAGAGAGAGAGAGAGAGAGAGAGAGAGAGAGAGAGAGACAGTCCCAAGCAAGCTCCACATCCAGTATGAAGCCCAATGCGGGACTCAATCCCAGAACCCTGAGATCATGACCTGGGCCGAAACCAAGTCAGATGCTCCACCCACTGAGCCACTCAGATGCTCCTAAAGACTGCATTTTTAGTTGTATTTCATTTTAATTATTTTAATTGGAGTAAAAAAAGCCACATGTGGCTAGTGGCTCCCATATTCTCTAGTGCAGGTGGAAACTGACAGAGGAGAGAGAGAGAAGACAGGCATGTCTCTTGCTGCCTCGGTCTCCCTCAATAAACTCCTCCTTTCCTATATGTTTAAACACAATCTTATACACCCTTGAATTTGTATACCCAGATAACTCTCTGTTGTGTGCTCCCTGGAGACCAGAGATTGACATGCATCCCCAATGGCATTCTTTTGTGACCATACCTCCTCCTCCCCTGTGCTCAACGTTCCCATGGTATTGCCAACTGGTCACTTGCCCATACCAGACATCCTGGTGGCCTCCTTAGCTTCCCCCACTGCCACCCTCATCTTCACATCCACACAACATCCACGTGCTGTGACACTTCCTCCCTCAAATTCTCTCAGATCCCCTCACTTCCCTTTATTCCCATGGCTTCGACCTCCAGTCTAGAGCACCATCATTTCTTATCTGGGGAATGAACTGACCAAACTGGTCTTCCCACAGCGACTTTTGTCCCTGTCCAACGTATTCTCCACCAGCCGCCAGAAGGAGCCCCATCAGATCAGGTCACCACCTTGCTTAAAACGATCTACTGGCAGGGCCGCGTGGCTGGATCTGTCCATAGTGCATGTGACTCTTGATCTCAGGGTCGTGAGTTTGAGCCCCATGTTGGGTGTGGCCCTGACTTCAAAAGAAAACAAAACAAATAACAGTCTGTTGACTGCCAAATGGTCCCAGCACAAAGTCCAAACCTCCCAATTCACCTCTGAGGCTCATAGTACCCACCCTCCAAATCTCCTTTTCTCCAGTTGGCCAGCTTGCCCTTCCTTCTGGGTCTTCCCCAGGCTGCACCCTGAGGTGAGGACACCGTGCACCTCTCCTTGTGCTCTGCTAACTTCCGTGCCTCCTCCAGGTCCCTGCTTTGAAGGTGCTGGCCCTGAGGGAGCACCCTTGGATGCCACCCTCACTGCCGGGGCTCTGGCCTCTGAAGCCCCTGCTGTACTTGTTCTGTGGTCCTGTAACTTCTGGGGAGAGGCAGGTCCGCCAGAACAGAAGGCCTGTGAGGGACCGGCCTGCGTCATGGCAGGGCAGAGAGAATCCCAGAGGTTAGCACTGAAAGCTGGCTCTGCCTCCCCATCAGCCAAAAGGTGAGGGAGCTGTGAGGGCGGCATGAGCTGCTGGTCAACCACTCAATGAATGCTCAGGTATTTCACAACCGTTCAGGAAGGTTCTCCAAGTATTCTTGTTCGCTCAAGTGCTGATGTGTGTCCTCTGCCTGCCTCATTCAACGGGAGCTCCGGGAGAGCAGAGGCCCTGTCTGTCCTCTATACCCCCAGCACCCCCAGGGGCCTGACATCGAATGGTGCTTGGCCTCCGAGAAGAATGTACTGACTAGCTGAAAGAAGTGGAGGGGGGCAAGCACGACTACAAGAGCAAAAACAAGGCACCCCGAGAACACTGAGCGTGGTGTACAGAGTCCAGGCATAAGGACAGAGAGGCTCCCAGGAAATGACTCCCACAGGAAGAAATCCCTGAGCAGGAGCTGAGGGACAAGATGGTGTCTGTGGGGCAGCCAGGGTACTCTGGGCCGAGGGCACGGCACATACAGCAGCATCACAGGGGAGGGAGGAGAGTGGTGGAGGCAGATACTGCAAAGGGAAGTGAGGCCAGAGCCAAGAAGGCCACAGAGGAGTGAGGGCCTTGTCCTGTGCGCCTGGGGTGGGGGGATGGGACGTGCTGAGGGGCCGAGAGGAACGGAGGACAGGACTATACCTGTGCTTTCTGGCCTGAAGAAGGACAGAGCACAGGACACCACCAGGCTAGAGAAGGTCAGTCCGGAGGGGCACAGGGGAAGGGAGACATGACGTGCAGGAGAGAGCGTCCGAAGAGGTCACTAGACAACAGAACCCACCCAACGCTGACTGAGCGTGCCAGCTACTGCCTTTTGGCACTGGGAACAAACACGACGGAGCCGGGGAGCCCCTCCCCTCTTGCAGCCAGCTGTCCAGGAGCTGTGAGGAAGGGGCACACCACTTGGTGGCCGATAAAGGACAGGAGGAGGAAAAGGAGGGACGCCCAGCTCGACGGCGCCTGGGCTTGCTCTCCGTGGGCAAAGACTCTGCGAACCCCTCACTAGCCTGTGTTATCATTTTCTCCCTCGGGCTCTCTCCAAGTTCCTTCTGATGTTCTTGATTTTATTTTAAGCTCATTCCCTTTAGCTTTTTAGATGATGACTAATGCTCACAGATGACAGCAGTCTTTCTTCTTAAAGACACTGCAGATACAAAAAAATGATGACTAAGTCACTCCATGGCCTTTTCTTGGAGAGCCGGGTGGAAGCCCCCTTCGCCTGATGTGAGTATGACAGAGAGCAGGGCTCCGGGGCTGCCTGACCTGGCTGCTGCTGTGGAAGGCAGCTGGCGGGTCACAGGGCTATGGGGGCACCTGGGGCTGCAGGTTCCCCGCAGAATAAAGATGAAGGTTGGTGGGAGGGGGTGGAATGGTGAGGATTATGAGCTAACATCCAGAAAGGGCTCAGGGCCATGCCTGGCACGGAGCCAGCTCTCACTTGTATTCACTATTATATTACTATTATGCCATTTCCCCATGCCAACAAGCAGCACAACACTGATAGTTAGAAAATTTAAACCCTAATGCTCACCAGAGAATAAATTCTATCTGCAATTGAACTGTCCCTTGAATGAGTTGAGCTCTGTTTATTAAAATGACAGCAATTACGAAGCCTGTGCGTGCCATCCGCAGCCATCTTCCCAGCGGCATCACGGGTTCGGGAATATCATTTATCTGTTGGAGACAGAAGGTTCTCTGCCCCAACTTACTGATAGGTCCGTGGCTGCTTTCTCAAGAATTTTTACCAAATTCGAACGGCTGTCCTAATTCCAAATTGCACCTCTCCGTGTTTCTTCTTGCGCCCCCTCGGAAGCCTGGGGCCGATCTAGAAGTACTTCAGGACACAGCAGGGCATTGTCCCTAGGAACCAGTGGCACCAGTTTGGTGGCACCCAGCAGAGTTCAGTGAGTCCACCGACGGAGTGCACAGAAGCCGGCTGGCTAAATTGGAAGGGACTGGGGGGCTCTCTGTCCAGCGAGGACCCAAACGGGCCCTGGCAGTTCTGGCTGGAAATGTGGTGGCTACAGTGAGAAGTCTGGGAGAAGGGGCCATTGTGAGACATCGTGGAGAAGCCTCACGCTGAGAAGAGGCAGGAATGGGCTCCCTGAAGCAGTCAGAGTTTCAGTCTCCCTAAAGGGCCAGGAGTTGGAGACACATCTGGTAGGCTTTGATGCAGTTTAGATTCAGAATCAAACTGATGGCCCAACGGTAATGCATTCAGAAGCCCGTACAGGGAGTGGCTTTGACCTTAGAGTAGTGAAGAATTAATTAGGATATAAAAGGTACCAACTATAAAGAATCTCTGTTCATGAAAGGAACCCAGAGAGGGAGAGGGGAGCCACAGGATGAGAGAATATATTTGTAACACGTAAGCCATGGTGTAAGTCCTAAAGTTAAGGCTCAGTGTTAAATGCTGCCTTGTCACCTAGCAAAACAGCGAGGCCCTCGACGGGCCCAACTGAAAGTTCTCCTTCACACTCTGCCCCCGTGGAAATATCTCCCAGCTAAATAATGCTCTTTGTCGAGGGGGACGGGCACAGTTAGTGCTCATCTCTGAGTAGCTGGTTTAGCTCCCTGCCAGCCTGCAGAATTATTCAAATCAACTGGTCTCACCCCTGGGGGAACCAGGGGGCATCCCACCCGCTTGTTACTCTGAAGCCTGCTTCTCACAGCCCCTGGTGGTTCACTGCCCCAGGGTGTGGCCCCGTGTGGCCCTGTATCCTGGTCTCCAGGTGTGAGTGCAGGAGACTAATAAACAGCTGTCACACGCCCGTGTCTGTGTTGGGTGTTGTGCATTCAGCCGGACCTGTATCCCTAAGGGAGAGTGAGCAGGAGGCGATTCAAACAGTACCAGGCAGAGGACTAGTGTTGAGAACATGGAATGAATGCCTCCGAATTACAAGGAACAAACCAGACGGTCCAGTAGAATGGCAAAATACCCAAATAAGCACTGTGTTCACAAAGGAGGAAATCCAACTGGTTAACAAGCATACGCAAAGATGACCAATCTCTTTAGTAACTGGGAGGAAAGCAAGTTAAAACTCCATGAGATACCATCACGTGCGAGACTGACAAATGCTAAGAGCCTGACAATCCATGTGCTATGATATGGGGCGCCTAGAACTCTCGACACTGCCGGTGGACAGCACAACCATTGTTGACAATGTGGTGTCCCCTGGTACCGATGAAGGTGCACCCACTCTCCAATCCAGCCATCCTACATGTAAGTTCTCCAAGGCATGCTTGCAAATGTTCATCAGGAAACACAGCCTGTTCACAAAAGCACCTTCCAAGGGTTGCAACCTGGAACCAAGGCAGAAACGCTAGCACATTCCTCCAGTGGAGTACTAGGCAGCAATGACATAAACCCATGACTGCCACCATGAACAGTCTGAGATGGATGGGTCTCACAGACAATGTTGAGCAACAGGAGTCCATTTCCCATGACTCGATTTTCCTAAAGTTAACCAGAAGGGAATACTAAATCATCGTGTTGAGTGACAAATCAAAAGTTAGTAGAACTACAAAGAAAACCAAGGAAGCAATGACCTACAAGCCAGGAAAATGGTCATCTCTGGCTGGGAGGTAGGGGGTGTGATGGGAAAAGAACAGACAGGAGCTTCTATGGTCCCAGACATTTCTACCTGTATGTTTGCACTCATCTATCATGAATTTAAATGCTGAAGGTATGTTTTATACATACTTTTGTAGGTATGCTTTATAAAAATCAAAAACATATTAAAGGAGAAAAAATTGGGGCACCTAGGTGGCTCACTTGGTTAAGCATCTGCCTTCAGCTCAGGTCATGATCCCAGGACCCTGGGATCAAGCCCATGCCGGGCTCTCTGCTCAGCGGGGAGTCTGCTTCTCCTCTGCCTGCTGCTTCTCATGCTTGTGGTCTCTCAAATAAATAAATAAAATTTATAGAGTAAAATAAAATAAAATAAAATAAACCCAACTGGTGACCTGGACTCTTTTAACCTGTGACCAGCTCCGAGCAGCATGCAGTTACACTTGCTACAGCCCTCCTAGACAGAGCGGCTTCCAGCTCAGCCCCTGCCCAGAGCCATCTCTGACCAGATGCCCGGGACGAGGTTCTGGCAGGTGAGGACAGGGCGGGGAAGGAAGGGCAGTGACGTCTCCTGGGAGGTGTTTCATGGACTTGCTGCTGTGCTGTGTGGTAACATCAGCCATGAGCCCTATCGTTCCTTTTCTGCGACCTCCTCTCCCTGCTGTGACCCTGGGCATGGGAATTTGGCCCTTTATTCTACTTTCATCTTGCACTGCTTGCTGGAGCTTTCACTGGGAGAACCAGCATTCCATGGAAGTAGTTTCTGGTCTGTAGATTTCTTCATATTTATAATCACTTGTGCCTTAGATTATCTTCCTTTGGAGATGTGCTGCTGTCCATGCCCATATTTCTCACTTTGGAGGCACTTCCCTCTCCTGCCGAGCTGTTTGCAATCGCTCCCAAGGTAGTGGCCCCATTTCAGAGCTCAGCCCCTCACTCAGTGAACACTTAGGCACCACATCGAGTCTGTATTCATGCCTGGATACCGGACCTCTGCCTTATGAACAGGTAGCATGGCTGAGCTCATTAACGAAACATGGCAATCACTGACAAATCAAAACAGCAATCTGGGAAATGAGGTTCTTGAGAAATTCAAACAAAGTCCAAATAGGAAATACAGTTTATGCCTACTTTGGGTCTCTCATTCCCAAATGCCTCCGCCATATTCTTTCCCAATTCCGATGGAGGCTTGTGACTTAGTCTCTTAGATCTTTCCTGGAAGCTCCCTGTAGCCCTAGGTCCTCCATCCGCATGCTCGCCCACCATGCCTTCATTGCTGCTTTGACTGTGTTACTTGTACCAGCCTCATCACTATTCTGGCCTCAGATAAAACTGAGATGAACCTGAACTCTTGCCTCCTTGGGGCCAAGTGAGAACCAGTCTCTCTGACGGCCATCAAGAGGAGAAAGAATGCTCCGAACCTAACACACCTTGGAGATGGTGCAGGAAATGGGCCGAAATACAAAGCTTAGACAGACAGTGGGGGTAACACAAAGGCATTTGCCTAGCAAGGTAAAAACTGCTTTTTTGGGCTACATGACACAGTGACCAGCAAAGGAAGAACATGGATGGCAGCTTTGATCAGCATCATTTGCAGAAATAATGTGATGGGGGTAGCTTCTGAGGAAAAGCATAACCCAGGACAAGATGGAATCTTGGGCCAGTAGCAAAGCTGGGCTCCTCACCCCAAGGAAGGCGAGCTGCTCCCCAGCAAGTGCAGCTGAGAGGGGGGCCGTGGTCCTCCAGGGTCTTCCTGGCCCAGGATTTCCTTTGTTCAGGGACCAGGGGAAGCGGTTACCCTCCTTATCACATCTTTCCAACTGCCGATGTGCTAGGAGTGGGAGTGGTGGGGTTATTTGGTTTGGCGGGGCTTGTGGGGAGGAGAGAGAAGAGAGATATTATCCCCATTGGGATGCTCCTGGTAGAGCTGTCATTCAAAGTTAGTCTGTAGGAATAAATAATGGGGTAGTAGGAAATGGAGGGCTGGCCAAATGCCTTTGAGGGACCCCCAGAGGGGTACCCTCCACCAGCCAGGTCCTCCTCGGTGAGCCAGGTCCTTCTGACTGGGGGTCACGAGGGCGCCAGGCAGGCTTACCCAATGAGGAGGAGACGAAGAGGGAAGAGGACAGGCAGAGAGGGAAGAAGGTAGGGATAGAGGGAGGAAGAAGGGGAGGGAGAAGTATCTAGGAGGGCCTTTGTCAAGCAGCACCTGAGCCTCCATCTGGAGTCTTGGGGACAGCAGAGCTTGTCCTCCTGCCCATACCCTCCTCATTCTCCAAGGCCTCCCTGGTCCAACCACATCTTCCCAGAATATTTCAGCTCTCCCCCCACAGCCCCCGTCACCCCTGTCATGGATCCTTTATGACTATTAAGTGTCATCATCTACTTGCCATCTCAGGCACGTCCCCAGGGATCCCCAAACTACATCCCATCTCCAGCCATCTGCTGCACATTCCTCCACAAGCTCTCAGTTGACCCAGGAGGTCAGATTTTCCCTTTGTAGGACATGTATCAGCCTCTGGCCAGGCTCTAAGATCTGCTAACTGTGCTAGGACGCTCTCAGCAGCTCAGCCCCTGTGTGGTTTCTGGGGCACAGAAGGGTAAGGAGCTGCATCCACATCCCCCCACCAGGTATTGCCACCTCAAGATCCTGGTGCCTTGTTTGTTCTAGAACATCATATTCCTGCACCTGTCCTTCCTCTAGAAGGCCCCCCGCCCCTGCCCCGGGACTCTGGCCTTGGCCTTGCTGAGGACACTCTTTAATCCTTCTTGCACACAGACCCCCCTCTGACCTACATCACCTCTGATCTGAGATCTGAATGGGTCTCAAGGGAAGAGGATAATGTGGACTGGGAAAGGCCAGCAGAACAGAAACTTACCGGTAAATGCCCAAGGAGAGGCGTGATACTGTCAGAAACATAGAGGATGCTGCCATCCGTTGTCACTGCGATGATGAAGCTGTCCAGTGCCTGCAGAGAGAATCCAAAAGCGGAAAGTTCGTTAGTGATGCCTTTATGGAGGAGAATGTCACTGAAGCAAAGGATCCCCTGTTATGACCTTGACTTTGTTTTGTAGTTCTTAGAATATTTCCATGAATAACTTCACTACACTTCCCAGCCTTGCACACAGGATGGTTTTATACGTAGAATTCATTTAGCCCAGGCAAAGGGCTTGCAAAAGCACTAAAGGGCTCCCTGGAAAATTGGACCTCTTGGTATCCTAAAACTCAATTTAGCCATGGAAATTACTTAGGTAATTTAATGATAAGCATCCTGTTGGACTGAATCAGAAACATCACAATTACCATTAAAAAGATGTCAGTGATATTCGATGGTTCCCATTCCCCTGACCCTCAATATCACTTTGAGTTCAGTTTACCGGAAGCTATTGGACCTAACAGGTGCACTGACAACTGTCGGTCAGGGTCGACCTCCGCCTACATTTATTGCCACAGGAGGAACGCCTCCCAAATGTACCATTGTAAAGAACATTCACATTACTTGCCGAGTGTCTATTGTCTGTGAGGCAGGCTGCATTAGGTGCTTCTGATAGAGGAGGAGACAGGCTGTGAATGTTTTCTCACCAACGCTTTTGCTATTTTGTTTTTAGATTCCTTATTGGATGTTCATGATGCTTTCATAAGACACATCTGAGAGTTGATTTCTGAAATTCAGACTGTGTAATTCAGCACTGAATGGGGTCATCCTGGTAACGGGCTATACGGGTGCCCGGAATAGATGGAAAAGATTAAAACAAGCCCATCTCACTGGGAAATGAGTCTCTGAGGCAGTAATATGCTCAGGTGGACAGTTACTGTAAACCTATCACTTTGTACCAACTGTATCTTTGAAATAGCATCGTCCTCGAATGTGAGAAGTTTTCCGCTTTAAGGAAAAAAATATGAAATATTTTTTCATATGTGACTGAAATATGTGCTTAGAAAGTTCTGGAAACATTTTGTATGCATTCAGCTAGTTTCTCCCAGGGTGTTACTGGAAGTCTGCACGGCCAAAGGGGCATTGATTCGTTCAGTTAGGAGGGTGCAGCTAAGTGCACTGCAACAGGAAGCGGAAATGATCCGCTAACTGCTCATGAAGGGCACTGTGCCAGAATGGGAGAGAGCTCTCTTCACCAGGAAAACGAACATTAGGGTCATTTATTATTTTATACATACATATTGCAGGATTTAAGGCTGAAAAATATATTAAAGCATGTTTCTTAAGTGGGCCTCATCCTTTTGGGTTCCATCAGTGGTTTTCAACTGGGGGCCTCCCCACCCCTGTTGGGAGACATCTAGCGATGGCGGGAGATGTTTTTGGTGGTCACTACTAGGGTGGGTGCTATTGGCATCTAGTGGGTAGAGGCCAAGAATGCTTCGATCCTTTACTGCACAGGACACCCCGTAACAAGGAATGACGAGGTCCGAGGCTCTAATAGGGACAAGGTTGAGAAATCCTGAATAAGATTTATGGGTCACGGTGAACCCAGAGGTACATCCCGATTCCTTTTGTTTCTCTTCCTAATGGTTTTTCAGTTCTATTTGTGGCACTCCTAGAGGTGAGTTTTAAGAGATGGGGGCACTGTTGAGGATGTCGGCTGGACCTTTTTGGAAAAAGCAGGACAGTGTACTGGGAAAAGAGAAGCAATCCAAATGATCTTCTTGCACAGTGAGCCCAAGCCCCTCTTGGACTTGTAAAGCATGTGGGTGTTAAAAAGCTGAAGGTAGTTATAGATGGGAGGTAACTTTCATCAGTTTATTGGTGACTCCCATTAAATGCACAAGAGGTATGCTAAGTCACTGCTTGGAGCGCGCTTGCCGGGGTTCTAGAGGGTTCCATCTGAGGGACTTAGCAGACTGACTGCAAAGTCTCAAAGGTGACTGTGGCAGCAGCTTCAGGGACGCCAAAGATGCCACAATGCCCCAGTTTTATACCTGCCACACACTAGAAGGAAACAAAAACACCCCTTTCTGCCAATTCCTGATTTTGATGCTTCCTGCGTTCTCTGGGGACAACCTCTGGGCTAAGAGAAAAGATGGCTGCAGCTCTTCTGAATACAATTCAGAAGAAACGCTACAAACTTCCTAGGGGCCAGCCAGCAAGAGCTGCCCCTTCGTCTGAGTCAAGGTGTTCCGGAGCTTGTAGCCCTCCTCTCCGTCCGCTTACATGGTACCTGGCTGGCCTGCAGCCAAGGCACTTTTGTTCTTTCAAACCCCATGACCATGTGTGTCCTCCCCAGTCTGGGCAGGGGCCTTTCTGAGAGAAGACGGAAGGAGAAGGGAGTCACATCAAGAGGGCACCCGTGGTTCAGCCCCTTGGGGCCTGATGGGTTCTGTCCTGCTTTAAAATGGGAATCTCACAGTTACCACCACATAGCATCTGAAGTCCTCACAGTCCCTGAATTCAGGCTGTGGAAAAGGAGAAGCTGTGTGGCTGGAAAGGGACACAAGCGAGTAAGAAGTTGCCTAGTGGCAAACGGTGACAACCACAACCGGTGGGGTCCCTGTGGGTCCTGGGCCATCCGGGAGAAGATACTGGAAGTACTGTTACTCAGGGCCAGGTCTGTGTCTTCTGAAGAGCAACAGGTTGGAACAGAAGCTTAAAACAGAGATAAATCCGAAGTAGTAGTGGGTGGGTTTCCCAGGCTCCTCAAAGCAGCCATTTGCCCAGAAGGCTAATCCCAGAAGGATTAACTTCAAACTTAATTCACTCATCGGGCGTGATTCCTTCAGATTCGATTCAAGGAGTCTATACTGGGAGCCAGGGAACGTGCAGAAGGAATATACATACAAATCTAAAATCTTTTTCTAGAAATTCCAGTCTCCTGAATCTCAGTCCTGCCTTTCAGCCCAAATATGTATCCATTTTTAACTTTCTAAAAGTCTTGTCTCCTCAGACACTTTTGATATCTTGAAACTCAGTGCAGGGGGAAAAAGAAGGAAGAAAGTGCTATGGGCTCTCAAAAAGAGGCTGGGTGCTATAGGGTTATGTGTTTTAACTACTGTCCCTAAGAATTAAAAGATAAAATGGTTTATGTAAAGTAGTATAATGATGCATTAATTCAACATTATATTTCACAAGCTGGTCTAAATTTAACATACTTAAAATGCATTGCTTCTGGAGAAAGTTCTGTATTTTCTTTAAATATAGTTCCCATGTAGATTTAAGTATCTTTCATTTTATGCAAATGTTCATTAATGCGCTTATATTTCATAATATTTGGACATCTTCATTCTGGCATTTTCTTACTCCAGTACTTTCTGTTTTCTGCATAGTTAATCTATGTAAATTAAAGTTTACATCAGTCTTATACACGCACCTAAGATGAGATATAGAAAGAAGCCACTCTCCAAAAGCACTGCCAGGAACCACTGACATGTAGCCAGCGTCTCACTTCCTTTCGCTGAGCTCATTTGTCTCGGTTTCCTCTTCAAGGGCCCAGACATGCCACATCTGGAGCCTTCTCTCCCTCTACTGTCCTGTCCATACACTCCCAGCCTAATCCCCAGTCGAGACGTCAGAGCACCCCGCCACATGTCTTTGTAGACACTCATCCTATCTCTACAGAGGGGTTTCACCCAAATGTAAACACAGGACACTGAAGAAGGCCACTGGCTCAGCTCGGCCAGATTTCCACAAATACAGCCCTGCAGATGGGTGTGGGCACCTAACTTTCTGGAGGAAGAAATGTGAGCATCTTTCTCAGCCCTGAAAGGGCATGTGCCGGGTGGGAAGGCACAGGGTCATTTACGGTAGACAGCCACGTGCTATGTTAATGTAATATGAGCTCAAGTTAAAAGCCTAACTTTAAAAGAAGACTTTTGTTTTCAAAATGTGTTCTACTAAGGGAAACATACAATCATATAATCATTGCATTCTAAAGAGGAGACTGAACCACGAAGACAGTGCAGTGGCAGCTTTTTCCTCCCTCCCTCCCCACCTTCTACCTACCTGCAACCCTGTCCCTCCCGGGTCCCTGACTGGGTGTCCTCTAGTTGGGAGACCATGAGCGGGCTCACCCTGCACACACTCACATCCAGTTTTGGGATGCTTGCTTATACTGCCAAACTCAGTAGCCAAAAAACGAGCAATAGCATGCAGGGCCTCAAGGGGTATCTGTTTCAAGACCTCTTTCCAGGGTCAAAAACTGTTTACTTTGGGCACCGGGTCTTATCTGGAACAAGCAGCTACATTTTGATTTGCAACCAATTAAGCAAATTTGAAAGCGGATTTCACCTCCAACATCAGCTGGGTGAATTCTTCATTACTGAGGAATGAAGGCTTCCAGTCCTGCTGAATATCACAGATCTCCGTTTGCGCTGAGACTTCTAAAAAAAAAACCCCATAAATAAATGGTTATAGTCAAAGGTACCTTGGAATTAGAATTAACAGACAAAGCACACTTATTTTTATGTAATTTTGTGTAAACTTCTGTGTTGTTCAATTAAAGAAGCCAGGATAAGGAAATAGGTTATCCTGATTTCCAAGGACTAGGAACTTTGGATGCAATGTGTTTAAAGGCATCTCTGGATGTTTTGACACCCTTTTAATGAGGCTTCAGGAGAAGAGTCCTCCACCCTCTGTGTGGCGGTAGTGCCTACCAGCAGCAGGAACACAATGCCCTTGAATTCAGCAGTTGGGAGGTAGGCAGTGGCCGCCCACCAAGGCAATGGGAGCAAAGACCGGGACAGTGGGACACGGTCCTAAGCTGCCACTTCATGGTCAAGGCAAAGCAGAACACTTTAGAGATCTGCCATTTTCAAAATTCCAGACACACCTTAGAGGCTTGTAGTAAATAGCCTCCCGTGTCTCTGCAGAATGTCATGTACTTTTCAGCATTTCCAGATACTGAAGTACAGTGTGTCAGACAAATATATGTTACTTAGTTGCTTTTAAAGCCAGAATTTATTCTTCTCAAACCTTTTCTGGATTGATCTATCATTTGCTTATTTCTGTATGTACCTTGTACTGAAGTTGTTATTCGTGTTTGTAAATCCAGTAGTCATTACAGTACACAGGACTCCTTAAATACTCGTTTTCTTTTGCATTTTTCAAAGTGTATTTTGTTTTATTATGAAAATGTCTCTGATAAGATTATTACAGATAGTTCAAATGCTGTATCAGTTATATTTGTTTCTCCTTCAGTTGATCCTCTTTTTTTTTTTTTGTAAGATTTTATTTATTTATATGATAGAGAGAGAGTACAAGTAGGCAGAACAGCAGACAGAGGGGCAGGCAGAGGGAAAGGAGAAGCAGGCTCCCCGATGAGCAGGGAGCCCGATGTGGGACTCGATTCCAGGACCCTGGGATGATGACCTGAGCCGAAGGTAGACGCTTAACCAACTGAGCCACCCAGGCGCCCTTGATCCTCCACCTTTTTTTTTTCTTTAAGATTTAATTTATTTATTTGACACAGAGAGAGAGAGATCACAAGTAGGCAGAGAGGCAGGCAGAGAGAGAGAGAAGGAAGCAGGCCCCCCACTGAGCAGGGAGCCCGATGTGGGGCTTGATCCCAGGACGCTGAGATCATAACCTGAGCCGAAGGCAGAGGCTTTAACCTTACACTGAGCCACCCAGGTGCCCCTTGATCCTCCATCTTAACCAATCTTTTGCTCCACTTTATGTACTAAGAGGCTTCTTTAACGATTATTTTCTTGGTGCTACTGGGATCTGGGATGGTTTCTTCCTCCAAGATTTTGAAAGGACAAGCTGTTGCCACTATGGTGGCCAGAAGCTGCACAAGGTGAAATGCAACCTGGGAAGCAGAGGCAGGTGCTACATGTAGTACATGTAGTTCTGGACCAGTGTTCGATCTGGGGTGCCACCCGAGGCAAGGAAGAGAGGGTGAAACTCTCATTTCCTCAAGTGGTTGCTGTAGTTTGACCACATAGAAAAAAGATCTACCAAGATCACCCAAATAAATTAATGCCCTAAGTTGCTCTTCCCCTGTTCCCCAACACATAAACTCATCTGTAATGTTCTTTTGACCATTAGGATCAAGCTGTAGATTAATAGTCCAGGAGAAGGGTCTTCTCAGCCATCCAAAGTTGATTCAGACAGTGGTCCATTCAACTTAATGGGAAAGGAAAATGAAAGGTCCATTTCTTTTCTGTAAGTAACTTTTTGATCATTTACTATGACTTAGATTCATTCTAAACACAAGCGGGCGCCTGGGTGGCTCAGTGGGTTAACGCCCCTGCCTTCGGCTCAGGTCATGATCTCAGGGTCCTGGGATCGAGGCCCACATCGGGCTCTCTGCTCCGCAGGGAGCCTGCTTCCTCTTCTCTCTCTGCCTGCCTCTCTGCCTACTTGTAATCTCTCTCTCTGTATCAAATAAATAAATAAAATCTTTAAAAAAAGAAAAAACAAAAACACAAGCCTACTAATATTGAGAGCAGCCATTTCATTCACTTTGTAGTTCAACAATTTGATTATAGTCCTTGGAAGTTAAGGTTTACTTTACAACATATTAAAAAATATATACATATGATAAAATGTCTTAAGGCAAGTAAAAGAAATGTTAAACTGGGAAGTGAAGTTTAGTGTTATAATCACATCTCCACTGGCATTTGATGTGACCAATATCATAAGCTACAGGTGACAGGGCAGGGTCAGCAAAGAGGTGTGGTGATGGCAGTTTCTAAATGGCAAGGGAAGCAAAACTACCTAGAAGCATTTTTTTTTTGTGTGAAGAAAAACATTACAATTAACAGCTGAACCCCAAATTCTACTGTAGTGTTAACGGTAGTTGGGCCCTAGAGTGCTCACCTCCCAATTATTCCTGGTAGGTGTGAACAAGGAGCTGTATGCCTTTGGGTTATGTGTAGTCAAAGAAAAGTCTGGGAAATGGGGCAGAAACTTGCTACTAAGCTGGGTTAATATGACCCTGTCCATCAGAGACATTTCTCTTCATGTTGTAGCTTCTCCACTCGCCCCTAGCCCCCAACCACTAAGGCAGACATATTGAAGGGGCACAAAGAAGGAATATGATTTGATGTTGTTAGGAAATCTCATTAAATCAGCTTGAGATTCACACAAGAAGAGGAAAACAAGCAGGTCAGCCTGGTCCTGTAGAAGTAACGTTTAGGTCAATGTAGATAAGGTGTGCATACACCTTGCTATTTACATAATTTACGGACTTAGCCCTTATAACAGACATGGATGACACAAAATTTATCTCCAAAGAAGCATGGTCAGGTTCTCATTTTGATTTGGATTCCTTCAAAAAGAATATGTATCTGTTCCAGGATCAAGTTTTGGTTTCCACGCTGAGAAAAGGGGAATGCTTGAACAATTATGGAGGAAAAAGTCATTATAAAGAGTTATAATGACTACCTAGACTTAATCATCTTTTCTTGCTTATCATGTGCTCTTCCTGTATCATGAAGGCAGAAAGCATGTCTAAATCCACAGTTCTTAACCCTGGCTGCACACAGGAATCACCTGGGAGCTTTAAAAATACAGACTTCTGCCTCACCCAGTAGTGTGCTGGTAAAAGGCTCTCCCTCCCTACAAAAAAGAAAAAAAGAAAAAACAAAGGCCTGATTTATAGAGCTTCCTATTTCTGTGGTGTGAATACTTGCACAGTGGCTGATTTCAAGCTGTCAACTGGCTTGCAAAACTCCTGAAAATTTAACAATCATCTTTGCAAGTCAGGATGAGCCAGCTCCAGCTCACCACTAGGGTACCACCCGCAGATATTCTGATCTATTGTTCTCCGAGGTGTGACCCAGTAATATGTATTTTAAAAACTCCTCAGGTGATTCTAATGGGTGGCCAAAGTTGAGAACCAGTAGACTGAATGGCTCTACTAATGGGCAGCTAGAGCACAATTATGATACAAATATCCCCAAGAGCTCCGTGAACTATGCCTTGTGGAAAAACAGCATGGTATAGTATTAAAGTATTAATATATGTATTAATATATTAACCATATTATAATATATAAATATATTAATATATAGTATTAATCTATGGAAAAACAGCATGGTATAGTATTAAAAACGGGATCTGGAGGCAGACTGCCTTGTATAGATTCCTCACCACCTTGGCTGTCTGACTTGGGCAAGTGGCCTAACAACGCTGTGCCTTGGTTGTCTCATTTGTGAAATAATTCTAACACAGGGGAGCTGCTATGAAGCTCACATGTGTTCCTATACAAGAATCCTTAGAACAATGCCTGCTTGGCTCATGGTGAGCCCTGAATAAATGCTGACCATGGTGTTCTCTGCTCTGTTGTGGATGCTTGTAAGTTCATGTCCATTTGGGTTATAACTGAAGTTACTGTTTGTTTTTATTTTTTGATTTAATCCAAATTTTGGTCCAACCACTGTATTTCTCCATAAAATCTACCATGAGTTTTCTGCTTTCTTTGGAATATAAAATCACAGAGGATGAGTGAGATCCACAGGTGATCAGGGTTGCCTTTAAGGGGGCTGTGCAAAGTAGGCCTTAGTCTTATGAAAAAGGTGAGATGGAGATGGGCACTCCTGGTCTTAGGAGGCTTCATTTCTGCTGACTGATTCTTTCCAGGTCCCAATTTGACAATTCTGTAATTCTGCAGCAGACAGAGCCCAGCATAAATGTCACACTGATGAACTTGATCCCAGCTGTCCTATTTAACAGCTGTCCTGCTTCTCAGTGGCACTGACCTAGTTTGAGTAATTTGTGTAAAATATCTTAGTAATCGAACCAACCTGATATTTCACTTAGCCAAATCATCACTTAGGAAACATGACCATTCTGATTAAATTATTGGGGCAGTCGAATACTGCTGCAATACTTTATTCCAATCCAGCTTGATTATTCTTCCCTGACTTTTAACAAAAGCAATTAACATATTCTTTACACTCCCCTGGGCAGCTTTGGAAGAAAAAGAAGGAGGATATATCATTACTGTCATCTTTTTAATAGGTATATACAATTATTAAAGAAACAATAAAAGAATAGCAAGTATAATGAAACTTTCTAATGTCCTAGCTGTGCCCTCTTCCATGAAATCATCTTGTCTAGGAAAACGCTCTGTGAAAGAGAAGCATCACTGTAAGCACAGAAGAATCATAATTATCTCCTCAATAATCTGACATTTCTGACTTTATTATGTTTGGTGTCATGGTTAAGAAGAAAAAAAAGAATTCTGCTCCTCTTGCTTGTTAATATCTACTGAACCCTCTTAACCCCTCTCTAATTTTTTTTTTGGTACCATCCACAGATGAGCAGTGGGGCAGGGTGGTCAGTGCTAAAAGGTAAAAGGGTTTAAAGGAAAAAGGTAAAGGAGAGGGTGATTTGAGAAAGACATAAGTTCAAGTTCAAGATTCAAGTGGTAACTTCATATAATGGAATACTATATACCAATGAAAATGAACCAGCCACAACACTGGAAGAACAGATTAACCTCATAAACATGGTGTTTGTAATTTATGATTCCATCTGAATAAGGTCCCAACAGCCAACCTATAATATTAGAAGTCAAAATAGAGATTACTTCTGGGGACAGCAGAGGTAATAGGAAGGAAGGGGCATCTATTGGGGAAGCTTGTATTTATTGACCTAGGTGTTGGTTTCCTAGCTGTGTTTACTAATATATAGTATGATAAGTAATTTGATTATATAGTTATTATTTGTATATCTTCTATAAATATTAAAAAGCTTTAAAAAAAAGCAATTCTGGGATAACTGGATATCCACATGCAAAAGGATGAATTTCAACTCCCTATCTTATGCCTTATGTAAAAAATAACTCAAAGTGGATCAAATGCCTAAATGCTCACCCTGTAGTTTATATGCTTGATGCTTAATCTACGGCTTAAAACTAAAAAACTCTTAGAAGAAAACATAGGTGATGCAAATGTTCATATCCTTAGATTTGACAATGGTTTCTTAGATAAGACACCTAAGACACACCTAACCAGGGACAACCAAAAAAAGAGAATTGGACTTCAAACTTGGAAACTTTTGTGTGTCAAAGGACATCAGTAAAAAAGTGAAAGGAAACCCACAGATGAGGGGAAATATTTGCAAATTATATATCTGATGAGGGCCTAGTATCTATATCTAGAATATATGAAGAACTCTTACAACTCAACAACAAAAAGATAGATAATCCAATTAAACCATGGACAAAAGATTTGAATAGACATTTCTCTAAAGAAGATATACAAATGGCCAGTAAGTTCATGAAAAGCTGAACCCTATTAATATACAGGGAAATGCAACTCAAAACCATAACGAGATAATTGCCTCATACTCCCTAGGAAGGCTATAATAAACACCCCCCCCCAAGACAATAACAAGTGTTGGTGAGGATGTGGAGAAATTGAAACCCTCTTACATGGCTGCCAGGAATATAAAATTGTCCAGCTTCTAAGGAAACCAGCTTGGCAGTTCCTCAAATAGTTGAACTTGAGTTACCACTGGACTGAGCAATTCTAATCCTAGATATATATCCAAGAGAACTGAAAATATATAACCACACAAAGAACTGTATATGAAGCATTATTCATAATGGCTAAAGAGTGGAAAAAACCCAAAAGCCATCAACTGGTATATGGATAAGCAGAATGTGATATGTCTGTACAATAGATACCATTGGCCATAATATGGAGTGAAACACAAGTACTTGCTAAAATATGGATCCTAAGTGAAAGAAGCCAGAAACCAAAGACCACATATTGGATGGTTCCAGTTTTATGAAATGCCTAGAATAGGCAAATCTAGAGGGACCAAAAGTAGTTGAGTGGTTGTCAGGATTTGGAGGAAGGGGAAATGGGGAGTGACTGCCTATGGGATGATAAAATTAGTGTTAACAGTGGCATAGCCTTTTGGACATACTAAAACCACTGAATTATAAACTTTATTTTTATTTATTTATTTATTTATTTATTAAAGATTTTACTTATTTATTTGACAGAGAGAGATCACAAGTAGGCAGAGAGAGGGGAGGAAGCAGGCTCCCTGAGCCGAAGGCAGAGGCTTTAACCCACTAAGCCACCCAGGCGCCCTGAATTATAAACTTTAAAATGGCGAATTTTATGGCACGTGAATGATATCTCAATTAAAAAATGGATTTGACAATAAGTAAATTCCTGATTTTCAGTGTATTTTTTCCATGGTGTAGCTCAGAAGGACAAAGAGTTTAGGGGCCATGGTAGAGGGGGTTGGAGAAATCAGTCTACTTCTGTCCAGTGGAAAATGAATTCTTGGGCATTGCATCTCTTCAGAGCTGAATGAAAAATGCTTGCTGCAGACATTTTTCATCAAGACACTCCCACTGTTAATGCCACTCCACTTAGGGTGGGTGTTACCTGTGAGGTTGCTTTGGATTCTCTCCTCTGGCTAATAAAGCAATTTGGAAGGAGACTGTCCTTACCCAAACCTGCTGGAGGTGGGATATTAACAAGGGTGGAGTGCCTTTGCAAGAGGAAGCCCTGACTGATGAGATTGGGCTTTGCTGGAAAGAGAGAACCAAGCAGAAGACCAGCTTGATGCAGTCATCGCCAAAGGAAAGGGCAGGAATGGAATAAAAATGGAGAGAAATGTAACCTTTACCATTGTGTTTCTGCAAAAATCCAATGACCTTTTCCAGCACGGTGGTTTTGTCCATTTTCCGCGTGTTGCCAGGGAGCATGGAGCTAAGCTCTTTGATGAGAACATTGAACTGGTCCCGACGCTTCTTCTCAGACTTGTTTCGAGAAGCTCTGTAAACACAGAACACACAGGTTACTAGAACATTCCACTCCATGAAGGCTTTAATATGAAATGGAGGTACTTTCTATCAGAGTGTGTTCTGTTGAGATCATCTTAGCAGAACTCTTTCAGGGAAAGTAACATTCGCCACATTTCAGAGTTGGGTAATGGGGACAGAAAAATGTTTTGCCAGACTCTTGGCCACAAAGACAGACAGTGTTAATAAGTAAGTTCTGACTCAGATGCAAAATCTTACACAGATTAGCTCCATTGCCAGACGCTGCTCACTCTGACTCCATGGAGCTTTAAACTTCAGAGAGCAAATGACATGCTGTGTACATGGCTGCAGCCCACAGGGTTTTGCTCTGATAGCCCTTCCTTAGGTTCTATCCACGTGCCCTCCACCCCAGAGCACGCACCCTCGGCATCAAGTTATAAGGGTAAACCAGGTGCCCTGAGTGTCTGGCAGAGAGCCGTGCCACACAGGGCAAATGTCCTGGCCTCTGCCCTAAAGTCATCATCCTACAGGGAGACAAGGCACACCCCATACGAAAATGACTGCAAAGTCGTGCTCGACCGGGGGCCAACGCATGACAGAGAATGTGTTTAGCTGTAAAGCTGCTAAGAGCAGATGAACCCTTGAAAAGATGACATAGAGGAGCCTAACATGCATAATATTAAGCAGAAGAAGCCAATCTGAAAAGGCTACATACCGCACAGTTTCCAACTATATGACATTCTGGAAAAGACAAAACTATGGAGACAGTGAAAAGATCAGTGGCTGCCAGGGACGGAGGTGGGGACGGATGAATAGGTGGGTACAGAGGCTTTTTAGGGCAGTGAAATGCCCTAAAATATTCTGTATGATATTATAATGATGGACCCTCATCATTTTACATTTGTCCAAACTCACAGAATGTACAACACCAAGAGCGGGCGCTGATGTAAAGTGTGGACTCTGGGGGATAATGTGTCATGTAGGTTCACCCATTGTATCCACTGGGGGCTGTTGATAGCAGGGAAGCTGTCCAGACATAGGGACAGGGATGTATGGGAACTCTCTGTACTTTCTGCTCTGTTTTCCTATGAACCTACAACTACTCTAAAAAAAAAAAAGTCTGTCTAAAAAACGACACACTATACCACACATCCACACAGAGATCAAAGTAGAGTCACTTGGCTTGAGGGGAGGGGAACTCTGAGGAAGCCTGGGGTCCTCAGGAACCAGAAGAGGAAAGCACAGCTATACAGGCCATTCTGTAGATAGCTAAACAAGGAGCATGTGTGGCAGGAAGCCTGCCCTCACCCAGAGGAGGTCTGGGAAGCAGAACCATTCTAGAGGTCTTGATCTTTAATGACACACCACAGACCCGGGCCTGGCTCTCCACCCCACGGGACTAGGCCCTCATCAACACCTTAGCTAAAGGTGATGGAGAGCTGACCCGCCTTCCTCATTTCATCCAGGATGGACTTGTTCCACAGTCAGCTCACGGAGAGAGCAGGAGCCGCAGCTGCCGGGCCCATCGAACTGGTCTACCTGCTGCTCTAGGTACCCTGGGGCCTGGCATCAAGGAGCCCGGGGCAGCCGATCACTGGAGGCTACTGGCCAACGTGCAGTCAGGAAAGGGTGCTGGTGGCTTGTGAAAGCTCAGCAAATTCCCGTCAGATGGCTTCACCTCCCTTGGGGTCGCTATCCTTATCTATAGGTATCAGTGTCAATAAAGATTCTGCTTTCCAGACAATTATCATATGATCTCTCTGATATGAGGAACTTGAGGGGCAGGGTGGGGGGTTGTGGGGG
>LNAC01000546.1:555536-600882 GCA_002007465.1 Ailurus styani
GTGGGGGGTAGGGAGGGAAAAATAATGAAACAAGATGGGATGGGGAAGGAGACAAACCATAAGAGACTCCTAATCTCACAAAACAAACTGAGGGTTACTGGGGGGTGGGAGGGTAGGGATAGGGTGGATGGGTTATGGACATTGGGGAGGGTTTGTGCTTTGGTGAATGCTGTGAAAGATGTAAGCCTGATGATTCACAGACCTGTACCCCTTGGGCAAATAATAAAATTAAAAAAAAAAAAAAAGATTCTGCTTTCCAAACAGTCCCTGCAAACAAAGGGACACAGTGCAAATATCCTCTTCTTAGATGTCACAGTGGCCATAACCACCCTGCTTGTCTCTACTAAGGACTCACATCCTGCCTTTATTTCAACACAGCTGTTGACAAGCTGTCCTTTGCTGATTATATCTCGGTTTGGGTTCTTTTCTGCTAATACCTGAGGCAATTCTTCAAAGCTTACCTCACGTGTGTGATCACTGCCCATACATAAGGATCTTCTTTTCCTGAGCTTTCCCTCATTCCTTACCTTCTTGGATTTGGGGGAGGACCTGACGCCCTTAAGGGGTTTCTACAAAGGCCTTATTCCTAGCCAAGTAACCACTCTCTTAAATGTGCTCTCAGTCACGGACTGGATGCAAGTGTCCAAGGAAGATGCTAAGGTGGCTTTTGCGAGTCTAGGGTAAAAGCATAATGTTCAAACACACAGGAGAGAAGAAAGGAACCTTTTAACTTTCCGAGTGACTGTCTATGCATTATAAATAATTTTTTGGCCTAGATTTGAAAGAGTGACATGCAGCCTTCTTAGCCAAAAAAAGCTCCGTTCCTGTCCTAGTTTGCCCATTATAAATTATTTGTGAGCCGATAACACCCAGCTCATTATTACTCTGTTCTCTTCTTCAATGGGTGTAATGACAACCAACATGGCCTGGCAGAGAATACGATGAAGGCTTATATCATTAGTGACAGAAACACAAGCTTGTTTCCGTCAGCCTCCGCCTGGGACACACTATGGTGCCCAGTGGAAATCGGTCAATGTCAGGGGATCTGCAGCTCTGAGGCAAGAGAAAGAAAATGAGCTTCAAATGACCTTATTTCCAATTAGGAGGTCGTCTTGGCAGGGCCCGAGGCACCACACATGAGGCACCGGGACAACTAGCTGAAAGACACTTCACCAGCCTCTGGGTTTGATTTTTCTTTCATGCCATTATTTACATTCAGTAAAATCCAGGCATTGGAAGTGTACAGTCTGATGAATTTTGGTAATTGTGTAATAACCACCTAAACCCAGAGACGAAACAGTTCCCTCATCCTGAAAGGTATTCTTTTGCATCTATGTGTTTGACCTCCCCTTGATGACAGCCACAGGAAACCACTGACCTGCTGTCACTTTAGTTTGGTCATTTTTAGAAATTCATGTAGATAGACTCAGACAGCATATAGTCTTGTACAGTTAGCATTAAGTTTTTGAGAGTCATCCATGTTGTTGTATACATTAATATTCCTTTCGACGGCTGACTAGTATTCCATTGGGTTGTTTCCAGTTCAGGGGGATTGAGAATAATGCTGGTCTGAGTATTTACTTCCATGTCTCTATGTAGACACAGGGACACGTTTCTCTTGGGTAAATACATAGGAAATTGCTGCCTCATAGTCTAAGTGTATGTTCCCTGTGATTTGATCCCGCCATGCTGTTATGCCAAGTGGCTGGACCGTGTCTGCATGTCCACCAGTGATCTATGAGGGCTTGTGTTCCTCCACATGCTTGTCAACACGTGGTATTGTCAGTCTCTTCTCACCTCGAGCATTGTGATGTTTCCTCATTGTGGTTTTAATTTGCATTTTTCTGATGACTAAAGACGTTGGACACCCCTTCACATGCTTCATGTTGTTCCATGTATTTTCTTTTGTGAAATGTCTGCTCAAATCTTCTGCCCATTTGTCAGTTGGGTTTGTTTGTCTTATTGAATTGAAGAGAGAGAGAAGGGAGAGAGAGAAAGAGAGGAGGGCTGGAAGGGAAGAGGTGTGCGTGTGTGTGTGTGTGTTAAATACACATCTATACAAGCCTGACCCTTTGGTCTTGAATGCAGGGCTCAAAAAGCTCCAGGTGATCTATTCTGGTGTCCCTCAAGGGACAACGGTTCTACCAAAACATTTGTCAGGCACTTACTATGTAACAGGCACTATTTTAAATGCTTTACGTATATTAATTACTTTCATCCTCGCAATGACCCTTGAAGATAAATACTCTAATTCACAGTTCATAGATGAAGCAACTGAGGCACTGAGATGTTGTGTGACTCACTGAAGTCACATGACCAGGAAGTGGTGGAGCTGGCTGTCTTGGGTGCCCGTGCCATTAAGCAGTGCACTCTCCTGTCTCCTCCAGCTCCCTCCAGAACCATCATGAAGGTATCTGTTATGGGGCCATGCACCAGTGCTCTGGGAGTACAGGACTAAGAGTGACGAATTCTGGCTGCTTGAGGTTATAGCACAGAAACTAAACATATTCTGCAGAAAAATGGCATTGCATGCTAATGGGATGATTGTATTGTATTCAGAGAAGAATACTGCAGAAGATCAACTAAAAACAGCCAGCTGAGAGAAGCTTAGAGTCTAGAGGAAGAGATGAAAGTCACACATCAGGTGCAACGTGATAAGGGTTAGGGGACAAGTTTAGACAAACCGTCAAAGGAGTTCACAAGGGAAGGAGAGCAGCCATGCCAGGTGGTCAGGAAAGCATTCAGGGAAGGAGCTGACATGAGGTGGTCTGGAGGGGTGGGCGGGCAGGCAGTGGGGAGAAAACCAAAGAAGAGCTGAGTTGTCAGCTTTGGACAGTTGGAGACACATGGGAAAGTAAAGTGAGAGAGAGGACAAGAAGAGTGAGGCCGACCACAGTGTCTAGAATCCAGTAGAGGTGATCTGGGCTTGGCTTTTGGATGAATTCAGGACAGGGTACTGATGGGGAGTATGGGGGAGAGAAAAGGTTAGGACATCAGGAGAAAGGGGAGAGGGACCCAATTCAGGGGAAAGTGAGCAGAGACTAGAAGGAGAGGTGAGGGTGGCCGGGCACAGTACCATAGCTCCCCAACTCAGTACTAACCAAACGCCCAGTGAGAAGCACCAGAAAGAAAGTGGGGGTCAGAGGCAAAGGCAAAGAAATTTCATTTCTCTAAGCAAAAGTAATGCTGGTAATATATACCTCTAAAAATTCTACTTGCAAAAGGTACAGTAAACTTGACTTTTTCTTTTGTGCATCGTTCTATAAATTTTCACATATGTGTAAATTCATGTAACCATGATCACAACCAAGAGACAGAAGAGTTCCCTCTACAGCTCCTTGTCTCTCCACACCTGTAACCCCAGGCAACCCCTGTCCTGTTCTCCAACACCACGCTCTCTTTTGGAGAATGTCATAGAAATACAACCACACAGCACTTAACCCCTGAGCCTGGCTTCTTCTACCCACAGAATGCCTTTGAGATTCATTCAGATTACTGTGCCTATCAGTACCTTCCCCCTTCTTAGTGCTGAGCACAGGTTTTCTTCCTTCCTTCCTCCCTCCCTCCCTCCTTCTTTCTTCTTTTTTCTCCCTTCCTTCCTTCCTTCCTTCCTTCCTTCCTTCCTTCCTTCCTTCCTTCCTTCCTCTCTTCCTTCCTCTCTCTCTCCCTCCCTCTCTGTTCATTCGTTCGTTTGTTCGTTCGTTCCTTCCTCTCTCTCTTTTCTTTCTTAACATATAATGTATTATTTGTTTCAGGGGTACAGGTGTATGAATCATCAGTCTTACACAATTCACAGCACTCATCATAGCACATACCTTCCCTGATGTCCTTAACCCAGCCACCCCAACCCTCTCCCGCCCTCCTCCAGCAACCCTCAGTTTGTTTCCTGAGATTAAGAGTGTTTAATGCTTTGTCTCCCTCTCTGGTTTCATATTGTTTTATTTCCCCCCCTTCCCTTATGATCCTCTGTCTTTTTTCTCAAATTCCTCATATCAGTGAGATCATACGATAATTGTCTTTCTCTGATTGACTTATTTCGCTCAGCATAATACCCTCTAGTTCCAGCCACATTGTTGTAAATGGCAAGATTTTGTTTTTTGATAGCTGCATAATATTCCATTGTGTGTGTGTGTGTGTGTGTGTGTGTGTGTGTGTGTGTGTGTGTTTATCTCACATTTTCTTTATCCATTCATCTGTTGATGGACATCTAGGCTCTTTCCATACTTTGGCTATTGTGGACATTGCTGCTATAAACATTCGGGTGCACGTGCCCCTTCAGATCACTACATTTGTATCTTTAGGGTAAATACCTAATATGAGCACTAGTTTTCTATCATCTGGATGTCCCACACCTGGTTTATCCCCTCATCTGTGAAGGGAGTTCAGGTTGTTTCCCATTTTTTAGGTGGTTATGACTAGAGCTCTGTAAGCATTTGTGTACAGGGTTTTATTTGTGTGTGAACACAAGTTTTCAACTCTCTGAAAGGAGTAACCTGGGTCCTATGGAAAGTGTACATTTAACTTCATAAGAAACTGCCAAGTTGTTTTCCAGAGTGGCTTTACCATCTTACCTACTAGCTCAAAGGGATCCAGATGTTCTACATCCTCAAGGGGAGTTAGTATTGTCAGTACTTGTAATTTTAGCTAATCTAAGAGATATGCAATATTATCTCAGTGGGACTTAAATTTGCATTTAACTAATGGCTAATGATGTTCTTTTTTTTTTTTTTTGGCCATCTGTATATCTTCTTTGGTGAAGCATCTGCTCATGCCTTTTGTCCATTTTTAAACTGGGCTTTTGTTTCCTTACTGTTGAGTGTTGGGCATCCTTTTATATATTCTGATGCAAGTCCTTTGTCTGACATATGATTTGTCAATATTTTCTCACAGCTCGCCTTTTTATTCTCTTAATAGTGTCTTTCACAGAGTCAAAGTTTCTCATTATGATGAAGTCCAATTTCACAATTTTTTTCTTTTGTGGATTGTGTTTTGGTGTCAGGTCTGGACACCCTCTGCCCAGCCACAGACCACAGAGATGGTCTCCTGTGTTTTCTTCTACAAGTTCTACATAGTTTACATTTCACGATCCACTTTGAGTTAGTTATTTTTATAATATGTAAGGCTTTGGTTGAAGTTTATTTGTTTGTATGTTGTTGTCCAATTGTTCCAACTCCACTAAAGAAAAGACATTTCTACATGGGATTACCTTTGAACCTTTATAAAAAATCAGTTTGTCATATTTATGTAGGTCAGTTTCTGGGTTCTCAATTTTCTATTCTGTCTCATTGACCTATGTATGGATCTATTCCTCCACCAATACCATGCTGTCTCCATTACTGCAGCTTTACAATAAGTCTTAAGATCAGATAATGTGATTCCTCCAACTGTATTCCTCTTTTTCAAAGTTATTTTTCAAAACTATTTTAGTTTCTCTGCCTTTCCATTACATTTTACAATCAAGTTGTGTACATCTACAAAGAGTTCTGGTGGGATTTTGATTGAAATTGCTTTAAATCTATGTACCAATTTGGGAAAATTTGGTCTCTTTATTCTGTTGAGTCTTCCAGTCATAAATACAATATATCTTTCCATTTATTCAGGTCTTCACTGATTTCTACAATGAGCATTTTTAAATTTTCACATAGGTATCTCACATATATTTTATTCGATTTATACCTAAGTATTTCATTCTTTTGGATTGGTTATAAGTGGCATTGTGTTTTTAATATCAGTTTTTTTAAAAAAGATTTTATTTATTTATTTGACAGAGAAAGAGAGATCACAAGTAGGCAGAGAGGCAGGCAGAGGGAGAGGGGGGAAGCAAGCTCCCTGCTGAGCAGAGAGCCCGATGTGGACCTTGATCCCAGGACCCTGAGATCATGACCTGGGCCGAAGACAGAGGCTAAACCCACTGAGCCACCCAGGCACCCTAATATCAGTTTCTAATAGTTTACTGTTGGCCTACAGAAGGGTGATTGATTTATAAGTTGACCTTGCATCCTGTAACCTTGCTAAATTCACTTATAAGTTATAGGATTTTATTTGTTTTGATAAGTCTCTTGGGATGTTCTATATATACAAACATGTCATCTGTCAATAAGGGAAGCATTACTTCCTTTTTTTCCAATCAATATGCCTTTGATTTCTTTTACTGTCTTATTGCTTTGGCTAGGACATGAAATAAGACATTGAACAGGAGTGATGACAGCAGATACCTTTATCTTATTCTCCATAATTAGGGGAAAACATTCAATCTTTTACCAGTAAGTATATCAGCTGGAGGTTTTATGTAAATGCCCTTTATCAAGTTAAGGAAATTCTCTCCTATTCCTAGTTTGCTGAGAGTTTATAACAAAAATACAAGTTGAATTCCATCAAACCCCTTTTCTGGTTCATTGAATATGATCATGTGGTTTTAGTTTTTCTTCTTTACTCTGCTAACTTGATGGATGACAATGATTGGTTTTTGAATACTGAACACCCTGGCATCCCCTGGATAAAACTCCACTTGGTCATGATGTATTTTACATATATGTGATATATGTATATATCACACACACATATATACTTGCTAATGTTTTGTTGAGGATTTTTACATTTGTGTTCATGAAGGATATTTGTCTGTTCTTTTTTTTCTTGTACTTTTTTTTTTCTGGGTAATGATGATCTCAGAAAATAAGTTGGGAAGTATTTCCTCCTCTTACCTTACTGGAAAGGACTGTGTGGAATTGGTGATATTTTTATTTTAATGTTTGGCAGAATTCATCAGTGGAACCATCTGGGTCTGAGATTTCTTTTCCAGGAGGTTTTTAACTACAAATTCAATTTCTTTACTTGGGACACTTTAGGCTTTCTATTTCATCTTGTAGGAGTTTTACCTCTCATCTAAGTTGCCAACTTTATATGGATACAGTTGTTTATAAGTATTCCCTTATGGGCCCTTTAATGTCTGAAGAGTGTGTAATAATAGCTCCTTTTTTATTTCTGCTATTGGTAATTTGTGTCTTCTTTTCAGTCAGTCTTGCAAAGGGCTTACCATCCTTACTGATTTTTAAAAAATCACCTTTTGGTTTTTCTCTATTATTTTTTTGTTTTCAACCTTATTGATTTCTGCTTATACTTTTCATTCTTCTTTTTGCTTTTAATTTATTTTGCTCTGCTCTTTATAGTTTCTTAAGGTGAAAGCTTAGTTACTGATTTGAGACCTTTACTCTTTTCCACTATAACCATTTAATGCTATAGATTTTCCTCTAAGCACTGTTTTAGCTGGAGCCCACAACTTTTGATATATTGTATTTTTATTTTTGCTCAGTTCAAAATATTTTCTAAAACTCCTTGAGACTTCCTCTCTAACCTCTGAATTACTTAGAAGCCATACTGTTAATTTCTAGGTTTTAGAGGTATTGTTCTTGCCATCTTTCTGTTTGCAATTTAATTTTGTTCATTTAGACTTCTTTACGTTTATTTTATGAAGCAGGATTTGGCTAGTGACTGTTCAATGGGTACTTGAAAAGAGTGTGTATTCTGCTATTGTGGGGTGCAGTGTTCTATAAATGTCAAGCAATTCCTGTTAGTTGGTGGTGTTTTCCAGTTCTTCTAAACCCTTGCTGAATTTCTATCTACTAGTTCTATTACTGATAAGCATATTAAAGACACATTTCAGTTCTTTATGTTGTGCTTCATGCATTTTGGAGCTCTTTGTTAGGTGTATACACATTTAGAATTGTTATGTGTTCTTGGAAAATTGACTATCATTATGTAATGTCACTCTTTATTCCCGGTAATTTTCTTTGCTCTGAAATCTACTTTATTTTATATTAATATAATCACTCTGGCTTTCTTTTCATTAATGTTTGTGTGGTATATCATTTTCCACAGTTTTACTTTGAGCCGACTTATATCATCGTATTTTAAGTGAATACTTTGTAAACAGCATATGGTTAAGTCATTAAAGAAATACATTCTGACAATCTCTTTTAGTTGGTATGTTTAGATCACTTACATTTAATGGAATTATATGTTTGGATTTAGATGTATCATTTTACCTCTGTTTTCTGTGTTTTTTTTTTTCATTCTTTGTTTTTTGTTGTTGTTCCTATTTCTTTTACCTTGCCTTCTTTTGGGTTGTTTATTTCATCTTAATATATTTAATTTAAAAAGTATTTAATTTTAGTTTATCTATTGTGTTTTTATTTACTACAGTTCCTTGTGGAGTGTCTAGTAATCACTCTATAGATTATAATATAAAAACTTATCATTTTGGGGCCTACTTAGACTATTTTACCATTTCAAGTGGAATGTAGAAACTTTATTCCATTTAGTTCCCTATATCCTCCTTCCCTTTATGTTGTAGTTATCTTTGCACTACATCTACATATGCTGAATCATATCAGATTATGTTATTTTTCCCAAATGTCAGACTATCTATTCTGTGTAGCCAGATATTTGCCATTTCTGTTACTCTTCCTTTATATCTCTTATCCCAACCTTCCATCTGGTATCATTTCCTTTCTGTTAGAAAAACTTCCTTTAGCAATTCTTTCAGAGCAGTTCTACCAAGAAAAAAGCTTTCAGTGGGTTTTTTTTTTGTTGTTGTTGTTGTTGTTTTTCATTTGAAAATTTCTTCACTGACCTTCATTTCTGGTGGATATTTTTACTGGATCTAGAATTCTGGGCTAATGGTTCTTGTCTTTCAACTTTTAAAAAATACTACCAGATGGGTTCCATGGTTTCTGATAGGAAATCCATGGTGCTATTTAGATTTGTCCCATGGAGCTGGTCCTGGATCTTGGGTGGTGGTCCATCCTGCAGTTCACATTTGAAAGGCTATGGTACACTAAGGTCAGACCCATGCATATTCAGTTTGGTGGTGAGCTCAGGATCTCACAACCTTCTTTATATGGTCATTTTCCTGAGCTCCTTCTTCTCTGATCTCTGCCTAGTATTTTCTGGTTCCCATGGCTCCCTTTTTGTTCCTCTGGCCAGAAAGCTGGTTTTTTGCTTTATTCTGCTTTGCTCACACTTTTTACATGTGCACCTTCACTTGGAGTCATGGAGTAGAAAGAGAGGAACAAAGAAGCAAAGAGTTTCATCCTATCCTCTTAGAACTATAGTTCCTCCATTCAGAGAGATAGATTCCTTTCCCTCCACATTTCAAGTGTCCTGTGGATCTCTGTTCTTGCTGTTGCTCCTGCTGCTGCTGCTATCACAGGATTGCTTACAGGGTACAGGGGTATGGAGAAAAGAACAAAAGAGGGCAGATTTTTCCTTGATCAATCTGAGCACTAGAGCCCCTAATCCTGCTCCCCATGCAGTACTAGAGGGCTTCTCTGGGGCCTCTCACCGTCAGCACCGATGCCCACTTCTGGGTTTTGGCTGCATCATTGAGTCTAGTTTAGGGGGTACTGGAGGGAAGAAAATATTAGGTCAGTGGTGCTTCAAATTCTGATACTTTCCTAGTCTGCCTCTTACTATATACTTTCATTTCTCCAATAGGTGGAAACTTGAAGGCCCTTCTGCTGGGGAATTTCATGAGGCATATTAAATAAACCATGCTCAGTGCTTCTCTCCCCTCCTTCTTGGTGAGGAGATGATCACAGGTGTGGATACTTGGTATGCAAGACTGGGCTTTACACTCAAGCGCCCAAGAAGGATAGCTGTAGCTGGGTTGGGGAGCGAGGCCTTTTGAGAAGCTTATGGCACAGACCAGGAAGGAAGATGCTCATGTCCTGCCCTCCTAGGAGAGGATGGGGAGTTTGAGCAGGCAGGTGAATGTAAACATCCTCTTGTAGGTTTGTGCCCTCAGCCCTCTCTAAATTCACAAGGGCACATGACAGTGGTACAGGTGCATTTTATGTCACCCAAAATCCTGGGTTTCCCTAAAGGGAAGAAATGAAAAATCATTGTATCAGAACTCCTGATCTGTGAATTAGATCAGGAATAAAGATAAAGTCAGTGATAAGGGGAAAATTACTATCATCATGAGCGGACTCTTCCTTTTAATCTACTTCACGTGCAAACAGTTTGGGCTGGTGGGCATCTTCTGCCTAAGCCTCTTCAGCATCCAGGGAGACATTATTCATAATACCGGACACGCTTTCAGACTCGGATATCTTCCTGATGTTCAATCCCAAGGACGCCGTCTTTTAAATTGGCCCCAACAAGTCCAGTTCTGTTAACTGAGTTAACTTTTTTTTTTTCTGTTAACTTTTTCCTACAGAGAGGGTCCATGCAGAGGGGTGAAAAGCATCTTATGAGGCATATTTCTCTCACACTTACAGGTACCACTGGAAGTTAAAGAGTGGTTGGTGTAGCAGAGGATCAGGATCGTACAGCTTAGCTGAAGGAGCATTAGACAAATATCCGGAAGATGTGAATTCTCTTCCTGGTTCTGCCACCTAAGCCAGGAGACAGTGGCAAGGCACTCTCACCTCCACAGGCCTCAGGTTCCTCTTATAAAATAGTGAGGACATTGATATGGTGATTTCAAACCAGAGAATTAAAAATTTTCTGAAACCCCCCCCATCAAAAGATGAGTTTTAATCCCCCCCTCCTTGAGTTGGGCTGGCTGACCTCAGTGCCTTGCACCTAGGGAATAGAATACAGTACAAGGGAACTGCTGGACTTCCAAGGCCAGGTAGTAAGAGGACACACAGCTCCCCTCCGGCTCTCTCGCCCATGAATGCTTGCTCTGGAACCCAGGCCCGTGTTGTGAGGAGGCCGCCATGCCTTTAGGTGGAAAGCCACAGTCCAGCTGACAGCTTACATCAACCACTAGCCATGGGAGAAAGCATGTCTTCAGGTGGTTCGAGCCCACCATCTTTTGTTTTTTTTTTAAAGATTTGTTTATTTATCTTAGAAAGAGAGAATGCAACCATGTGTGTGCATTCCTGGGGGTGGGGTGGGGAGGGAGGGGCAGAGGGAGAGAATCTCAAGCAGACTTCCTGCTGAGCACAGAGGGCAAGGCAGGTTCGATCCCATGACCCATGAGATCACAACCCCAACAGAAACCAAGAGTGGACGCTCAACCAACCACGCCACCCAGGTGCCCCTCCAGCCCACCATCATTGAGCTGCTCTAGCCAAGACCACAGGGAACAGTATTCCCTGCTAGGCCCTACCCCAGCTGAAGATCCATGGGCAAATGAATGCTGTCACTTGAATCCTGTACATTTTGGAAAGGTTTGTTACACAGCAACAGATACGCAGGACAGTTAATGCCTAAAGCAAAGATTCGGTGATGCTCAAGATTCCTTCTAACCAGGAATTCTGGTATATTGAAACTGGGCTAACTAGTTCCACATTATAGGATAAGACAGAAACCGATCAGCAAGCAGACTCAGCCTCTCAAACCTGAGAATTATAAACCAAGAAAAATGAACCTGTCTGAGAAGGCTTATCAGGATTGGGTCTTATGCTTCTTTTGAAGTCTCCACAAAAGGCTTTGGAGAACCTGAAACACAGGGAGTGGTTGAGGAAGGAACTCACAGTTTCTTACAGAACTGAAATATATCAAATAGGTGCTCACAGTCAACATCCAGGGATGCAACTCTGACAAGGCAAAGCTTGGAGGCACGACATAAATTTTAAATATCCTCCACAGTAACACAATCCTATCCATGAACGGTTAACTTCCACGAAGAATTGGTTAGGGTCTCATCAGCCACACGAACAAAGACGTTAGATGAGGATTCCTTTTAAAAACTGATGGGCATTGTAGATAAACAAGATGGGAAATGTGTCAGAATATTAATAGTGGCTCTCTCTAGGTAGTGATGGTTATCAATGAGCTTTGTTGACTTTTTTAAACAATTCACTGTTTTTCAAATGTTGTCTTGGTGTTTTTTCATATGTAAGAAAATGTGCAACAATGATGGGGATAAAGTTGATATAAGACAGTATTGGGCAAAGGGTCTTCCATGGAAAATCATGAAGAATTATTCAGAGAAAAAAGAAGGACTATGGCCAGAGAAGATTATTTTGTTGTTACTAATTTAGGGGTTTTTTTTCCAGATAATTTTTAAAATTAACAGTTACATAAAATGGAACAGACTTTGTATTATTTGCTAATTGGCATCTTAGCACTTTGGATGTGCTAAGGAGCCCTGAAACTCTCCAAAAGGGAGAAAAAAATAAACAGCATGGCTCAAACTTGTTTTGGGGGCATTTCCTCAGATTGGTGTTTCCCATTCTGGGAAACTCTGTCATAAAGCAAGGTCCATTTAAGGTCAGTGCAGACCTCTCCTGGGCCCAGGCCTGGGTCCTCGGGACAGATGCACACCTGCTCATGTCCATAAGCCAGGCAGCCTTTTGCACCCCCAGATGGTGGGGGCTGGGGACACCACTGAGCTCAGGAGCTCGGTTCAAGGAGAGAATGTCACCTGGGTGTGTGGAGAGAGTAGTCACCCCACACGGCACTAGGAGCTTAGGCTGGTGTTGCCTTCATCTCCTGGAGGATTCTGGAGTATGTTTTCTACTGCAGAGACTTGGTGAAGAATTTGTGGGGTGACTGAGCTCAGCCGGTGCTATTCTTTTCTCCTGAGATGTAACCGGGACATCTTTACTCTTAACCGGAGTTATCAGAAAACGTCGAGGCCCAAATGGAAAGCTGGCCTAATTTTCTAGTGATTCTTACTTAACGGTCACACAGGGAGAATTTCATGGGAGCAAGCCTTAGCAACTTGTCACCGAAATTCTCAAAGGAATATTTAGCTCTTCCTGCAGAAAAGAAGCATGTTCAAAATGGCGGACTTCAGATCATCCTTTTTCAACTTAAAATTTATTGAAATGATTGAAAGGGCTTTTAGTGAATTCCTCTTTGTCTCAGATGCTCCCAAAGAGGTTCTGGGTGTCCCTGGGCTAGGACCTTCTCAAGTTTCTAAGCCTACCAGGCGCACGATTCTCCTGACAATTCTTCTTAGCCAACCAAAGTACCCCACCAGGGTAGGAGCCAATAGCCCCAAAGAGAGGGAGGCCCCTTTTCCATTCTGCTGTTTACTGGGCCACAGTCAGAATTAGCATTCTGCCTGCGAGTACAGTTCTACTTTTTCCCTTTGTTTGGAATACAGAATCACTCATCTGGAAATTACAGGGTAATATAAATGAATCATGTGTCCCTATACCTCTATGTTCTTACAAGGCCTGCTGCTGCCTTCTTCACCAAATAAAACAAACAGAAAGGAAGTCTCAAACATTTTTTACTGCCTTTTTTCTCCCCTGTGTCGGGGCTTATGATGATGTGCATAATTCCCCAACCAAGAGCCTATGAAGGAAAATCACAGCAAAATTAGCATGAACGGCTCCAGCTGGAAACATTGACCTATCGTGAACAGGACCAGGCTCTTCAGTCCGCACAGCCTGCACTCGAGGGGCCATCAGTGAGCATGCGCACAGCTGGGGTTCTCCAAGTGGGCTACAACCTTCATGGGTCGGACTAGCTTTTCCTATCAGACCTACAAAATTTACATCCAGAGCAATGAAACAATAAAACGAGGTCAGTTTCCTCCTCTTAACCATATTCCTCTCCACGCAAGAGCTCTTGGCTGAGAAACAGAGCTTATGAATTCTGATCATCACTCTGGCTCTGCTCAACACAGACCCTGCAGGATACGTTTCCTCCTTCATGCTTGTTTTCCAGAATGCCTCTCCAACTTGCCCAAAGCCCACTGAGGGCAGGGTACTGTTATGCAGCCTCCTCTTTTTCTTCCACTTGCTTAGTATATCACTTAGGGAACAAATATGGATGGGAGGGAGACTGAATGGTCTTAGTCATTGGTCCACGTTGATAAACTACCCCTGGGGGAACCAAGAGAAATGAGCAGCCTCCCACTGACTAAGGCTTTTCCTTCTGCAATGTGGGCTTTTACAAACGTGCATGTATGGGCTTCTCAGCCGTAGCTCTGGATCTCCCTCCTGCCTGACTTCAGTTGTGGGTGCAAACCAGCATTCACTCTAACGAGAACCCCAAGAATTGGCTCCTCCTTCCTGACACTCTTCATTCTTATTAATAAAAGGCAGCAATGGGGCTCTAACTCACTACGCATCTTCCCTCCTGTGACAAAAACGCAGTTATGGAAACAAAACTTCCCAGCTGGTACGAGATGATATCACTTTAATGAATGCGGATGAGCTAGTCACTTAATATGGGACAGAAGGAAGAGGCCATCACAAACAAGTTTCTTCTTAGTGTTCTGTTCTCTCAAGAAATGAGGTAAGCCGTACTTTACAATACTGCCAAGTTACAGAAACTGGCTTTCTCTCTGTTCCCTACCCCTTGGGCAAAAAGTCTTCCATTTACTGACTGTCATGGGAAGTTGTTAGGAGCCCAGACTCGGAATAATGCCTGAATTTGAATCTCTGCTTGCCACTGACTGGCTGTGTGATCCCATGCCTCAGCTTTCTTGGCTGTAAAATGGGGCAAAAAATAACTGAGGTTGCAGGGTTGCTGTGAGGATCGCAGAGGTCATGTCTGCAAAATGCTGCCCGCGCACAGTGAGGGCTACAGACACCTTAGCATTCCTTATTAGCCCTGTGTCCTCTGCAGTGTTCCTTTAATTCCTGCCGGAACCCTACCAAGAGGCTGTTACTATCATCACCCCCATTTCACAAAGGAAGAAACTGCAGCGAAGAAAAGTGTAGTAGCTCATCTGAGGACAGAAAGTAAAAGTGTCAGAAGTCAAAGGCAGGCCTGTCTTATTTGAAGCTGTGCACTTCCTGCCCACCACTTCCTGGATAACCACACTCACACACACATACACGCACACACATGCGTGTGCGCACACACACACGCACCACAAAACTACGTCACACCAGAATTGGAAATGCATGTGTGTGACTGGACCACAAAATGGTCCCCTGGGAACCTCGTTATCCAGTGATTCCAAATGTCTCTCCATCAAACTGCTTCCTTTTTGAGTTCAAGGCCCATGTTTTTGCATTTTCCCTCAAACCACACCCCCCACCCAGCAATCAGTTCTGACACACAATGCACACTCAAAACGGCCCAGATTTGCATAGGAATTCACAGAAGAAAGTGGAACTGTGTCCTGGTTCAGAATACTTGATGAAACAATCCAAACAAACCAGGAATTTCCTAAAGCTTTGGAAACCTTGCCCAACAGAGCCCCTATTTTCTGGAGACAATGAGGGTTTTGAGCTGAAGCTGAGCATTTCTAATCTCATAAAAAAAAAATCATGTGAGTGCAAACTATTCTTATCAGGCCTCCAGGTGGGATTTGGGGAAGGGCCTCTCATGCCACTGCAGAGCCTGCTAGAACTAGAGGCTTTGAAACGCAGATAATCTTAGGAATGTGCTGGTTTTGTCCTGGTTTTTCCCAAGTGTTACAAGGGATACGGCGTTATTGCTGGTATTCTGACAAATGGATCTGGGTATTACCAACATTCTAGGCCTGTTTCCCCCTGAGGTCAAGAGGCGGTGAGGGCTGGCCGGCAGCCTCACTATCCTGGATGTGTGCAGGTACTGAGCCTTAGTTTTCTCATCTGTAGAATGGGAATAACAGTGAAACATATCTCAAAGGTATGTTGAGATGCTATGAGAGGATGCATAGAAAAGGACTTAGCATCAAAGGATTACGACACCCAGGAAGCAGTCCATGACCACTGGCCATCACTGCTGAGCTTCTTGTGATGCTAACGAGAACACCCTGTCAATGTATTAAAGTGTCCTGCATTTTCACATACATGTGACGATTAACATGTGCACGCACACACACACGAGAGCTTCTTTGTGTATTTTGTGGCTGATTCCCAAAATCACCCTGGAGGAGGAGGTCAGGGCAGAAATGACTGTCTGGTGTTGCAGGTGAGAAAGTGGTAGCTGAGAGAGGGGATGATCTGCTGGAATTCACGAGCTGGGACAGGGCTGGTGTCTGCCTCTGAACCTACTTCATGGGTACCTGCGAAGAGGCCGAGAGGCCAAACACCCAGAGGAAAGAACCAGAAGCTAGCCTGCCCATGACAGAGTGCAGGAGGATTCCATTCTCTTCTGGTCTGGGCTGGTCTGTCCATCCACTTGTTACTTGGGACCACATGGATTTTGGGACCCTTGGAGGTTGTGGCTTCAGGTCTGAGAAGCACTGCTGTGGGGAGCCCTGTTTCCCAATGCCAAGGGAAGGGCTTGTTACTTCAGAATAAACTAGGGTGTTGCTTGAATTGTTGTCTATTTAGATTTTTATTAGGGAACATTTACTTTTCCATTTTTTAAAAAAGGATTTTATTTATTTTAGAGAGAGAGAGAGCATGAGTGGGAGGGGCAGAGGGAGAGGGAATCTCAAGCAGATTCCGCACTGAGTGCAGAGCCCGACCTGGGGCTCCATCTCAGGACCCTGAGATCATGACCTGAGCCGAAACCAAGAGTCAGATACCCTACCGACTGTACCACCCAGGTGCCCCAAGAAAATTTTCAAACATGGAAAGGTAGAGATGAGTGTATGATGAACCACCGGTGCTGACTTTCCGGTTTCAACCATCTTTGCTCTGGGCCCACCCTGTTTCACCCATACCTCTGGCCATTTCCTCTGCTCTCTGACTTTTCTTTAAGGAAATACTTGGAGAATGGACAAGCAATGCAGACTCCTTGTGCCCTGCGATTCATGGCTGGCAGGTCTGGGGCGGCCGGGATTTGTCGTTCCCATGCCTGCCACCCCTTCCCCGCAACAGGTGCCATGGAAGGCAGGTACTGAGCTGGGGGACTTCTGAGGATCCACTGTTTGCAAGTGGAGGATTCTCTAAGTGACAACAAGGCCATAGGTTCTGTGAAGGGAAGCGGGCAAAGCCTTCAGCTCTGCAGCTGTCGGAGAGACTGTCGCAGAGGATGGGGGACCCCCCCCCCACACACGCACACGCACAACACAGTGGTGGGAGCAGAAAGAGACGAGACCGGAGGAAGAAGGCTCGTCCTCGGGCCTGAGTGAAGGCTTTCCCTGGAGAACACACTCTATTGCCGGGCCTGTCACCTGCAGCCTGGTGGTCTGTCGTCACCTACCAACCACCTCCATTCACCTGTGTCTTCCTCATGTCACCTTTATTTCCCTAAAGCCTAGCATAGTAACTGCCCCTGGGGACGAACTGTGTGACATTGAGAACATTCGACAGCTCTTTACCTTCAAACTATCAACTCTATGACTCCACACACAGTAGGTATTCAATAAATGCCCAGTGAAGGAATAAGCAAGGATAGGGTTTTAACAGCTCTGACACACCAGCTACCGAGCTAGGATTTCTGGCCAACCCCACAAGTGCATAACATATGGGATCTCCAAGTACAGATGAAGAAACTGAGTCAGGGTATATGGAAGTGCTCAGTGTGCAAGGATGATTACTACATGCTCAATGTGTGGGAAAGATGATTCGTATTCTTGTCCAAAGCCGGGCAGCTCCCACAGTGGGGCCAGGATTTGAACCCAGACATGCCTGGCTCTGGCCAGGCTGCCTTACCAAGCAGTGTCTTGCTGGAAAAGCAGTAACCAGTGGGCTCTGAAAGGGTTTATACACAAACATGCAAAAAATATAAACCACTTGGCAAGTCCCAGACAATGAGGAACTTCAGGATAAGGAACAAAATTGAGGGAGCTGGTCTACATTTCTTTTTTTTAATAGAGCACTGCAATATTTCAAGGACAAGTGAATACCAAGAGCAAGTCCCCCGGCGGCCTGTCTTGCTGGTGTTCTCATCCATGCTGAGCTAGGACAAGCAAGCTTGAGCCTGGCATACCACACGGAACGCACCAGGCAGAAAAGCTACTCCTTCTTACCTCTTTGCTCTGTCTTTCTCATCTTCATCCATTAGATTTTCTATGCAGTTTTTCCTGCAAAAAAAGAACAGATGATTATTGTTCTGCGTCTAGAGCTTTCTTACAGGTCTGTCTTGGTGTCTTCACTTTGTTCTTATTTAACCCACAAGCCTAAGCCCAGAGGTTCTCAACTTTTTTGGTTTCAGCAAAACCCTTTACACTCTCAACAGTTACTGAGGACACTGCTGAGCTCTTGTGGATGTGGGTTCAAACTGAGAAATGTTAAATACGCAAGCACTCATTCTGTTAGGTGTCAGAGCCATGCAGTTATCAGAAGTCAAGGAGCGTCTAGAAATGTTCGCTGTATATTCACGAGAGTAAAAAAGGCAAATAATGTGTTAATATTAGGAAAGTTGTTTTGATCTCCTGGACCTCCCAGGGGTCCCCAGATCACACTTTGACAGCTGTTGTCTACACCCAGCTCAATGGAGTATCTGTTTATCCCAGATCTTAAACCTGCAAGGTGCCCATGACATTGGAAAGCACAGACACCATTTCTATATCTGTTCATTCAAATACACAAACCCCTCTTACATGCAGCCGGGAAAAAACAGGGCCCTAAAGTACTATAATCTGCAGTCCTTCCTTTAAGACATTTACACTTCCCTAGACAGTCAGGGTACACAGATGCGAAAAATTAAGTAACAATCCAGGAATGTTCTTGCAGCCCGAAGCCGTCAGAGACTACCTCACCGCCCAGAGCCTGCACTCTCCCAGACAGCTGGCTGGATGGCTTGAGCCCTACAGACCCAGGCTCCTCTGCCACACGCAGGCCTGTGAGTCTTGACGCCTGAAAGCTCGCCGGGGCTCGGACTCCTTATTTTATTCACACTCTTCGCAGGGTCCTGTCTGGGGTGCTCCCCCTCCAGCCAGCCCTCCGAGCAGAAACACTCTCCGGGTGTCCATGAGGCCAGAGCCTGCAGGGGGAACTGGAGGTGAAGGCTGTGGTGGCTGAGCGAGCAGAGTGACTGGGATGAGGGTGGGGACCCCGGAAGAGCTGAGTCACCATTGCCCACACGCCTCTGTTCTCAGAGGGTCTGAACTCAGAACTCTTGCAAATGCACTAATACTCTCAAAACTTCAAGTGGTAGATATGTTTTAAGGGGGCAAATGAATCTTTGTCTCAGATAATCTGGTTTTGTGATTTGGGTTTTTTTTTTTTTAAAGATTTTATTTATTTATTTGATACAGAGAGAGAGAGATTACAAGTAGGCAGAGAGGCAGGCAGAGAGACAGGGAGAGGAGGAAGCAGGCTCCCCGCTGAGCAGAGAGCCCGATGCGGGCCTCGATCCCAGGACGCTGAGATCATGACCTGAGCCGAAAGCAGAGGCTTTAACCCACTGAGCCACCCAGGCGCCCTGTGATTTGGGTTTGATACATGCCGGGGACGGGTGGGAATGGGAGGAGGAGGGAGAATTCTGCAGCCCCAAATGCTTACACTGCTTTCACACACGCTCCATTCAGTCAACGGCAGCCATGTTTTAGGGAGAGCTTTGTGGGACACGCCATTCGGCAGCAGAGGCTTGTATTGTAATTAAAATGGGGTTACCACATCTGCAAACGGGCATGTGCTTAATGTTTCCAGATGGAATCTGGTCAATGTTTTAAGGCACGAAAAATGTGGTGCCAAGTTATTTAGTGATACACTACCCCAGGTCTGTGCTCCCAGGAAAGTGCTGGCTACGCATGTGTCCAGGGCGTGAGCGAGCACCCAGCCAAGCCAAGCCCTTCACCAGGTGCCCCCCAGACGAAGCATGTTCATGGGAGGGATGTGGGCTTCACGCTGCTTTCCTGAGGTTCTGGAATCCTGGGATTGCTGTGATTACTGGGACTGCTTAGTCGTTAATGAAAATTTACAAGTGACTAACAGCTGTTCTTTATCAACCCCATCTTCTCTGTTTTATATTTGTTGGTCCTTAAACATTTCCTGACTCCATGAAGTCTTGATGACCTACATCTGCTTTCTCTTCTTCCTTGTCCTTCTCGTTTCCTTGCCTGATTCTTGTCATTTGACCCCGGTCTACACTATTCTGCTCAACCGCACCTGTGTGAAGAGAAGTCATCTAAGCCAAGTTCCCCGGGGCCACCGGCCATGGGAGCTCCACACCTACTGAGCCGTTGTCTCCCATGCCCTCCACATGGTTTTGTTTTTAAGATTTTATTTATTATTAGAGAGAGCTCGAGAGAGCAAGCAAGCGTGAGCAGTGGGGGAGGGGCAGAGGGAGAGGAGCGGCAGATACCCTGCTGAGCAGGGAGCCCCATTCCAGGACTCTGAGATCATGATCTGAGCAGAAGGCGAGGGTGACGTTTAACCTACTGAGCCACTGGGGGCCCCTCCGTGGGTTTTTTTTTTTTTTTCCATTACTAAAGAAACGTGGTGAAATATACATTACATAAAATGTGTCACTCTTAAGTGGACAGTTCAGGGGGTTAAGTGCACTCACACTGTTGCGCAACCATCACCACCCTCTCCAAAACCCCTTTCATCTTGCAAAACTGCAACTCTGTGTCCACCAATCACTAACTCCCCACTCCCTCTCCCCCAGGCCCTGCAGCCACCACTCTACTTTCTGCCTCTATGCATCTGACCACTAAACGCCCCTCCTTTAACTGGAGTCCTACGGTGTTTGTCCTTTTGCGGCAAGCTTATTTCAATCTTAGCATAATGTCTTTAAGGTTGATCACATCATAGCGTGCATGGGGATTTTCTTCCTTTTTAAGGCTGAATAATAGTCCCCTGTGTATTTATACCACCTTTTATTTACCTGGTCATCCATCCACACACAGTGGCCTCCACCTTCTGATTATCACCAGGGTACCGCTATGAACATGGCTGTACCCCCGACTCTTGTATTTTGAGCCATTCTTTTTTTTTTTTAAGATTTTATTTATTTATTTGACAGAGAGAGAGAGAGAGAGAGAGAGAGAGAGAGNGCAGAGAGAGAGGAGGAGGCAGGCTCCCTGCTGAGCATGGAGCCCAATGCGGGCCTCAATCCCAGGACCCTGAGATCATGACCCAAGCTGAAGGCAGAGGCTTTAACCCACTGAGCCACCCGGGCGCCCTTGAGCCATTCTCTTATTTCAGGATGTGGAGAAGCTAGACAGGGTCCAAAGGCACCCGGGAGAGGGGGGTCAAAGGAAAGAAAATTTTTTTCTGTGAGCTCTGGTTAAAAGAACAGCAGAGAAGTTTAAGAGGTGGCAACCACTCTTCTCAATTGCATAGTTTGCAATAAGGATTTTGAGCAGCGATTTTTTTAGGACCACACAGGGTCAGGGAAGAGAAAATGGAGCTTAAATGAAGGCATAGAAGATTCTATCTGGGACTGGGAATAACTGTTGATGTGATTAACCCCAGAGTAGACAATGGAGGGAAGCTATAGAATCTTTACTCAGGACAACCATATGTTCTAAGTGTGTTAGACATTTATGAGATCTATTGGTCAAAATCCCAATAGGAAATGGGACTTTGTTACAAAGGTGTGGGTGGGATCTAGGGGAACCAAGAGGGATGGCGTGGTTACCTAGGGTTGCTATCAGACAACCTATTAACACCTCCGAGGGTGAAGGGACCAGAGGGGAATAATTTCCCAAACCTGGAAGGAGTGTGTCATACAGGGAAAGGGGTATTTGGTGGAAGGATGTAGCCAGCCTGAAGAAACATTTTCATTAAGAGGGGAGTCAAGGGAATAAATACCTCACCTCACTCTCCGCCTGTCCCAACTCCCACTGGCGTCTCCTATTGGCTACACCACCCAGAAGGCTGAGGCAGGGGGGCCTATGATGTCATCAGTGTGGGGGAACCCCGGGTGCAGAGAGAAGGGTGGAGAGGCATGGGGGGGAACGGGAAGGATACCCAGCATGCCAGTAATGTTCATTCCCAAGAGGCTCTTTCAGTTCTGGGTTTCTTGGATTTTCTGGAACACAAACTATCTGGAGTCTTTTAAAACATTTACATTTCCCCACATTTGAAGGATAAGTATCTGCCTCTGGGAACTAAACACTCAAGAAATAATAACACGATAATGATGAGAAGCTGAGGAAAGAGAGCCTGGCAGAGAAGATCCTTGGAACTATTTAAGCCACGAAATCAGTAATGACAGGGCGCCTGGGTGGCTTAGTTGGCTAAGCCACTGCCTTCCACTCGGGTCATGATCCCAGGTCCTGGGATCGAGTCCCACGTCGGGCTCCCTGCTCAGTGGAGAGCTTGCTTCTCTCTCTCCCTCTGCCTGTCACTCTGCCTACTTGTACTCTCTATCTCTCTGTCAAATAAATAAATAAATAAAATTCTTTAAAAAAATCAGTAATGATAGATTGGAACCCAGAGAAAAAACTATTCATGAGTTCATACAGATACAAATAATTAAACATATAAATAAAGGGCGGTTGGTGGGGGGGGGCAGATCTCCCTTACAGAAGAACTCCAATTTATAAATGTCCAAGGAATACAGGAAATAGAAAATCACCGTCAGTACTCTGTAGTAATAATTGTTGCAGGCAAGATCCACTGGTGGATACTGAAATTAATATGCAAAAGTTGGTGAAGACTCAGGATATCTGCATAGTTTAAAGTATCTCCCTCAATATATTTATTAATTACAACTTTATAAGTGGAGTAGATTGGCAGACACCACCTTCCCTGGGGGTCAAAATTAACATCACCAGTGTAAGTTATACTCAAGTCTTTTGGTGGAAATAAGTGCTCGTTCTCTTGGGTGTTTATACCTAGGAGTGTAACTGCTGTATCATAGGATAGCTGTATGCTCAGTTTATTAAAAACTGCCAACTGTTTTCCAAAGTGACTACAATTTCATGTTTGCACCAGGAGCACATGAGAGTTCCAGCGGCTCCTCATTCTTGCCAACACTTGGTATTGATTTCTTACTTCTAGTCATTCTAGTGGGTGTGTTGTGGGATCTCACTGGGATTTGAATTTTCATTTCCCTTATGATTGATGGTGCTGAGTATCTTTTCATAAGCTTATTTACCACTGAGATAGCTTCTTTTGTGAGGTGTCCAAGTTTTTTTTTTTTTTTTTTTTGCCTATTTCTTCTTTCTTCTCTTTCTTTCTTCTTAAAAATTGGGCTGTTTGTCTTTCTTGTACTGATTTGTAAAAGTTTCTCTCTTCCACATACAGGACTTCACCAGATCTAGAGACTAATCTGTGAACATTTTCTCCCAGTCTGTGGCTGGCCTTTTCACTTTCTTGATGGTGTCTGTTAAATTTGATAAAGTCCAGTTCATAAATTTTTAATTTCATGGTTAGTGACTTTTGTGTCCTCAGAAATCTTTGCCACTTCAATGTCATGAAGAATTATCCTGTTTTCTTCTAGAAGCTTTATCATTTTGGCTTTTACATTAAGATCTACAACCCATTGCAAATTTAATTTTTTTCCCTCTAATCCAGACATTCAGGTACTCCAGGATCATTTATTGAAAAGATATTTCTTTCCCTAATGAATTGCATTGGCATTTTTGTCAAATGTCTCGTGTGATGCTACATGTATATTTACAGAATCTCTACTCGGGTTCACCTATCTATAGGGTTTCAGTGGCATGCAGACACACAGGATAAACATTTTTAAAAATAAACTTTATTTTTTAGAACTCTTCTGCCTTTACAGAAAATGCAAAGGCATTAAGAGAGTTCCTACATATCCTGCATCCAGTATCCCTTATTATCAACACCTTCCATTAGTATGGTACATGTGTCACAGTTAATGAATCGTCACTGAAAGACTATTATTAAATAAAGTCCATATTTTATTAATATTTTCTTAGTTTTTACCTAATTTCCTTTTCCTGTCCTAAGATCTCATTGAGGATACCACATTACACTTGGTCATTGTGTCTCTTTAGGCATCCTGTAGATGTGATAGTTTCTCACATTTTCCTTCTTTTAGATGACCTTGACAATTCTGAGGAGTATCTAGAGAATGTCCCTCAGTTTGGGTTTGTTGATGTTTTTCTCATGGTCAGACTGGGCTTATGGGCTTTTGGGAGGAAGCCCACAGTGGTAAAGTGCCATTCTTATCACATCATACCAAGGGTATTAACAACTTGATCTCTGTGACATTGGCCTTAACCGCCTGGCTGAGGTAGTGCTACACTTATCTTTAAATTGCATGTTAGTGACATTTACACATAGTATGTACAATATTTTTCTTCAGCTTTCAGATAACCCTTTTTCAGATGAAGAATTGCTTAAAGTGATAGATCCAATTATCAGTCTCAAAAAAGTACAATGAATATATCATCTGTTTTTAGATTTTGATACGTAATCTTTGAACTTGGATCAGATCGACAATTGGACCCATAGCTTTCAACATAGACATACTTCACCTGCAAACATTCTGAGCACATGATTTGAAGACAGCTAACCTGCTGTTTAGGAAACTTACTCTGTTTCCCAACTTGGTGGCATCTCGCATTTGTCTATCTTTGAGTCAGTTCTACTCGATCTTAACTCCTCTGGCTTTATAAGGATTCTTGGTAGCAATGTAGTGTGAGCTTTCCAATTTTGTGCTTCTTATTTAAGATTCTTGGCTATTCTAGGTCTTTGCATTTCCTTGCAAATTTTTGGAATTTACATTGTCAATTTCTATAAAAATGCCTGCTGCGACCTTGATTGGGATTGTGTTGAATCTAGATTGTGTAGAATCTAATTTGGGAAAAACTGAAGCCAAACCATGTTGAAGCCTGTGATCCCTGCGCACAGCTTCTCTCTGTGAAGAGGTAACGGAGTGTATTTAGTGAAGCCCTAACATGACATTTGGTGATTCAACAGGTAGTCCCTGAGCGCCAGGCAACCTGCAAAGCCCCTGCTCTCGTGGCTCTTAGAGGGTGGGGGGCAGGTAGAGGGGAGTGGAGGCAAGCCACAAGCAAGTAAATAAGTAAACACTGTCAATTGCTTGTAACTTCTGTGGAGAAAAATAAAGGAGACTTGAAGAGGAGGTGGGGGTGGGGAGCACTGTCGTGGGCTTGAGTCTTGCTCTGGTGTTTTAGGGAGTCACGTAAGGCCCACTCATAAGACCATGTTTGATCTATGACCTGAGGGAAGAGCCACGGGCATACATATTGGCCAAAGGTTGGTTTTTGCTCTGAGTGAATGGGAAGGCACTTGAGGCTCTGATCAGAGGGGTGACAGATAGCTCCCTCAGAGTCCAGCTGCAATTCTAGAAAGGATTAAGTTTGTATGTGTGAAAGTAGCCAGTACAAGCCTGGCTTGCAGCCAACACTCAAAATCAGGTCATCTTCTTTGATGGCAAGGACAAGATATAAACCATCTTTACACATGCCATGATGTCCAGCCCTGTTCCTTATCCACATTGAGTGCTCAGTAAGTATCTGAGGAATGAAGGAGAGAAGGAAGGGAGGGACAGGCAGGCCGAGAGGAAGAAAGGAAGGTAAGAGTCAGAGCCAAACCCTACCTGAATTCTGGTGTGACTGCCTAACCCCGACTCCCACAAACCTCTCAATGACCGTGGTTAATCCAGAATAACAGTACTCACAAAGTACATTTAAAGGCACAGCTATGTCCTGATGACTAAAAATTAAAAAAACCCCAAAACCAAAAAAACCAAAACAAAACAAAAAACCTTGCTGTGTGTGCCAGAGCTATTAACTAAAGGTAAAAGCCCCTTTCACTCTTCGGGAGGGGCCCCTGCTTCCTCACTGACCCTTCACCAGGGCAAGATTCTGAAAAATTATAATCTCATTTTATCTCCATCCGGTTCTATGGGTAGAATGGGCTGGCTCTGGTCACCTCCCTTTACAAATCAGGAAGCACCACCCTTCTGGGTGACCTGCCCATGGACACGGGACCTGCGGGCAGAGCCCACCCTGGGCTGTGTCTTCTCTGGGCGGACTCAGGCACTTTACCCACAGCCTGCTGCGTATGAGCAGGCTTCTGACTTCCAAGCCAGGCTGATTTCAATTTCAATTCCAACCCACTTACTCTATGACCTTGAGCAAGTCCCTTGAACTTCCTGAGTTTCTGTTTCTGTCATTCCTAAAGTGAGGCTGACACCCACCAGGCGGAGATGGTGTGAGCCGTCAATGAGAAGTAGGTCTGCATGCATGGGTGCAAAAAAGGGCCAGCGGGTTTGTGCTGCCCCAAGGTGAGGGCCGTCCTTCCCGTGCCCGCCTCCCATCACGCTCCTAACCTTTCCACTCCCAGTGGGGGCCTGAGCCCCTGCTAAGGCAGGAGACTCCAGGCTCATCTTTTCTTCTGATCAACCTTAAATTTCAATGAGCACACTCTGCACAGTAGCAAGGTCCCTGGAGGGTGAATGGAGCCAAGCAGCCCTAACATTTCCGAGAGGTGCTCCTGCCCAGAGAAAGGAAGGAGGCACCCACAGATGGGTGCTCCTGCCCCACCTCCAGAGACCCCATGTGGCCACCAGCAAGCAGGGTGGGGAGAGTGCCAAGCAGGATGGGGTGGGTAAAGTGCCTTGGGCTAGAAAGCAGCCCTGCTGCAGAATCTAAGCCAGCAAGGCCAGTGAACCCCAGCTGGGCTTGGGAAGTCCCCACACGCTGCTACAGGAGGCAGGGCTAGTGGGACACACTGGGCCTCTGGGCTCGTGGGACTGGCATCTAGCTCTGGAAAGAGGAAAAGGCCATGGTGGACTGGAGTCACCAGGCCCAAGCCGAGACCCTGCTTCTGCCCTTCAGTAGCTCTGTGGGACCTTGGGCAAGGAGGTGTGCCACCAGCCCTCGTGCCTCTCCAGTGACGTGGGGATACAGCAGGGCCTCCTTCGTTGCCCGGAGACAAAAAGAAAATGAGAGAATTGGTGAGAAACCCCCAGCACAGGCCTTGGGAAATTACAAATCCTCAAAAATTTCTAGCTACTGTTCAGTAGCAGTAATGATAACAAGCTAAATAGCAAGCAGTAGAAACTGGTCCTTAAGCCTATAAAATATCTTTGAACAGGGTGGGATTATTGTTCCTGTCTACTAGTCAGAGTTGAAAAGTGTGTGTGTGGGTGGGTGGGTTGGCATGGCAGAAAGATAGACAGACATGTTCACACACTGCCTGGAGTGGTGGGCCTGCCCATGGTGTCTGGTGGTAACTCAGCAGAGATTTAGGTTGTTGTCAGGCTGGGAGGGAGAGAAGGGAATGGAATAAACACAGAATGACTGAGGATGTCCTCAAGAAATAGCTATTGACCTTAATTGAACTGAAGAATAAAAGTGAGGTCTGCAAGTGACAATTTCATTACCTAGGTGAAATTTCTACCCTAAGGGTTCTGGAACATTCTTTCTCCCAGCCACCTACTGCTGTACAACGGATTGGAAGTTTGGCCCTGGGTGAACAAGGGCCAGCAAATGGCAGCGTGACTGTTTTCTCATGGCACATCTGCCCTGGGTCCCACAGTGTGTCGGCAGGGAGATGGGAGGCTAATGAATCATTTAGGACACAGGAACCCCCCTGTGGGGACTGGCAGCTCATTCCTGGGTCTCCAGAGAAGGCGACGTGCAATATACACGGAGAGTATGTTATTCTACTAAAGCAGGGGCTGGCAATGCTTTTCTGTAAAAGGCTACCTAGTACATATTTTAGATGCAGACCATAGAATCTCTGCTGCAACTACTCAACTCTGCTGTTGTAATGCAAAAGCAGCTGTAGACAATATGTAAATGAGTGGGTGTGGTTGTGTTCCAATAAACCTTTATTTACAAAAACAGGCTGGGGGCCAGATAGAATCAGTAGAGTCACTACTCAGCCTTAGTCTTCAGGGTCCTTTACTTTCTCTTTGTACAGCCAAGATAGGCCAGTGGGTCATTCCATATCATCTTGAATTTTCTTCCAAATGACTATTATAAGCCTGCTGTGTTGCCAGGCCATTGTTTTTACAAAATGAAATCACGGCATTTTCAAATTGGCTGAGAAATAGTTTGAATTATAGGACCCGACTCATCCGGAGAATCTTAGTATTCCTCCCCACCATACCGACCAAACCTGGTGAATTTAGTTCATTAAAAAGAAAAAAAAAAAACATGAAAAGCAAGAATGTGTTGAAATCAAAAGGGGCAATACCAAACACACGCATCCCCCTCCCCCCAGTCCACTGGGGTTTATTTACTGTCAATAGTGAGTGTGCCTTCTGTCTTCCCAGTCAGCCCCTGGTGAGGGGACCTCATGTCATTTCAGATTAACATCTTTATCTTCTACGTGTGAACTTGGTAATAAGTTTTCCTCATTATATTTAAGAAATAGAAAGGCTCTGAAAAACCGTCACTGATGAACTGCCATGCTTATTTGTCTCCCTTTGTCCTTTGGGGGAGGCTAGGAAATAACTTCCACATTTTAATTCTTCCTCTCCAGGGAATGTTGTTTTGGTTGCAATGATTCATTTGCTGGGGGAAAAAATAGCTTTTCTAAAGGAAACGGGCAGTGAAAATCTGAGCGCCACCCGCTCCTGCAGTCCCAATTCCCCTCCAACTGAGAAACGCTCACCGCACTCTGGCGCATCCAGCAACCTGGAAAAGGAAAGGTATACAGGTCCATCCATTGGCCCCCTGGCCATCGCAGCAAGTCCCCCCCACAGCCATGCCCCCCAAGCCTTGCAGGGGGCCTCACTGGGCATGGTTCCCAGAAGTCACCGAGATGAGACCCCCTCCCCCCAAAACGAGCTTCCACGAACACACACAAATTTTACCACAAGCTTCTCCATGGTCAACACTGAGGCTTTATCTGCTGGTTATGATCATGAGCCCCCGTCCAGGGTCTGATGACTCATTATTCAGGGAAACAGCGACAGAGCGATGAAGGAGTGGATAGAGAAAGTTAGAAACTTTGTTATGAAATAAATTTACAATGACACCGTCTGGTCAGCAAAGAACTTCCAAAATAAAAATCATCTCGATATCTGGATGTTAGGGTCATCCTTGAAGGACATATTATTCTTGCCACCTCTGGATCTTATGTTGCAATCACTTCAGATTCCTTTCAGAGGGCCCCATTATAAACAGTTTAGGCGCCACAGTGAAAACCTGAGTCAACCAAAGAATCCGATGGGAGACGGTGTGTGGTCAGGGTGTGGACAATAGATGCCTATAAAAATCAGCAAGAGGGGAAGAGGAGATTTATGAGTCATGCTCAGAGCTGAGTCAGTTAGAGCCTTTGTTGGGAACCGCTCGTCAGCGGCCACCGACAAACAGAAATGAATCCATAAAACTCCGCTGCAGCCAGCATCTCCCCTCCATGTAACCAACCGTTGGTACGAAGGCTCCTTCCGGCCTGGGAACACTCATCCTCATTGTGCTCAAGTTTGCAAGGAGAGCCAAGGGAAAAGATGTCCTTGAAATAAGAGGCCAGGCCTGTTTTGGACATCCAGGCTGTGGAATGTGGGGCTTCACATCAGAGCGTCAAATAATGTTTAATAAAATGTGGCATGTTTCATGCGAGCTGCTGACTGTGGGAGGAAACAAAATTATTTTGGGAGTTGACAGGATCTAAGATCGAATGTCCTCTGCCTTCCTCCCTGCATTAAGCATGGTGGCCTCCCGCATAGTCCTTGGGAAGGACCACCTCGCAGCAAATGCGGGACGACGCCCACTTGTCCCCCAATCCCTGCGAGACCCAGGAGGGTAGCTCACCCCTGCGAAGCACTTAGCAGGGAATGGTGGGCAAGAAAGTTGAATCGCTGCCTTTTTCACAGCACGGTGGTCGGAGACCATGACTCAGCGATGAGAGCAGGCCAGGACCTTCGGGGTCGCACACCCAACGCCACACACCTCGTTGGTACAAACGGCCTTACTTTGCGTTGTCTTCCCTCTCCTCTCGTTGAAAGATTTTTTTCTTTAGTTTCAATGGGGAATGCAGTCCGCTCTCTGTGAAAAGTCGGGCGGCTCCTGCCAAGCCCGTGGGCTTATAAGAGGCCATGGGACCCCTCTTCATGCTGGGAGACCTGATGGTGACTTGTTGTATTGAATGTGTTCACTCTTCCCAGGTACCCATGACGTTAGAGCCCCTGGTGTTCCTGCTGTTGGCTCTCTGTGGTACATTGCCGCTGAGAATGATTCCCCCAGGGGAGGCAGGTGCTGGCCTGAGGGGCCTTCCTCTGCCGTGGGGAGGGCTGACAGGTGCACCCAAGGGCTGACAGGCCGACACGGGTCTGGTTGTATCTGGTGCCCATGGGCAGGAAATGGACCTTGACAACAGACACCCAGACCCGTCGAAGCAGAGGGTGGCCTCACATCCCAGGCAGCATCTCTCTGCCTGCTCAAAGTCACTGCCCCTCCTGTGGGTGCCGTGCCCTGCGTGTGCCTCCGAGGACACGCAGTGCACAGACTGAGCCACAGGGGGCCTGACAAGGGCGTGCCCCAAGGAGAGGTCCGGCCCAACTGTGGAAAGCAGTCCCTGACTGGGGGGGGGGGGTTGCAGAAGGAAAAGCGGTGCCCGTGCCAGTGAGCAAGCTGCCTTCACGAGATGTAAGGCAGGAACGTTCTGTGGAAATAATCCCATTTCTGGAGTCCCACCAGCTTTGGATGGAAGATGATTTCCAACATAGACTCATGTCCATCCCCCCGTCGCTGGACACCTGCCTTCAATTTTCCCTTCCAGAAACAAACAGCCCCTTGCACACACGGCATCTGAAGAAAGGCCTGCCCTACCGACACAAACACAGACCAAGGAGTGTCCAGCCTACCCAAGAGAAGAGGCTCCAAGCACTTCCCCCAGGAAGACCTCAGCCGACAGTGAGGCAATCACTGCCTGAGACAGGCTTGTTCATTAAGCCAGCAGAGAGCTGTCCGCAGTTCCAAAAGGGCCCGACGTTCACACCGTTTAGAGGCCAACTGGGTTTTGCCCTGGCAGGACTAGAAACCTCCAGCTTCCCCATTTTGTACATTCAGATATTCATGTTGTAAATGAAAGGTATTTTAGAAGAGCTCTCTCCTCCCATCTGGCCAGATAACACTGAAGAAACTGCAAGAGAAAGTAGGAGAAGTCTATTTTTTCTTTTTGAAAACAAAGACTGCGTTCTCTCCTCTCCTACATGTCCAATGAAGTGACCCTGGGACATGCATGATTTGCCCTCTGGCCTGACTCTCCCCGGGGGGTGGCGGTTCAGGGCGCCCAGGAGAGCTTCAGACGCAGGCCCCACAGTGAGGACGGTTCCGTCAGGGCTTCGCCATCAGAAAGGGCAGGCCCAGGACACCTTTCATAAGGCATTCTGCTATGCACAAATACAGGAGGAGTTGGTGAAAAGATAAAGCGCTAGCTTCTGGCTTTCTCATATGTCAGCTTATTTAATCATGCCTATCTGATCCCACGAGTTTTTTCCCTGAACAACTCTAACAGACACTATCCTACGCCCACAAGCAGCAACACAGCAAGATTTCAGCAAAGAATGAAAGCAGTAAGTGTGGGTTATATGTTTGGGGGGGATATGCACACCTACTAGTGCACACGCCCCTCGGCTCAGAGGACACACTCCACGTTCCGGTCATCTGGCCCTGAATGACCAGCTGCCACCCCCTGTCACACTGTCCCCTCCTCCATCCCCGACCCCTGTCATCTACACTGGCAACACCACCCTCTCCCCTCTCCAGCCGTGGTCCCATCCAAGGTCAGGGAAGCAGCCCTACTCCGCCCCCACCTCTGTCACCCTCACCTCATTACGACCTCTGTTTGTTTCTGCGGGGCCGTGGCCTTAGCCGGTCGCCCCGTGCCACCCAGCCCTGCCATACACCCCCGAGAAGGTAGCCCCCTTGAGAGAGGGCGAGCCCAGTTCCCATCCTCTGTGTCTCAGCAAGCAGAGGCTCCTGGGGCTCAGTGCAGGTTCCCAGCAAGGAGATACGTGGCTGAAGAGCTTCCATTTAGAAATCTGTTTTTAAAGTTTGGAGAGAAGCCTTGGTTCCCAGCAATCATTCACCACGCCGCAGGATCTCCAGGAGACAGGCTGAACTGGGACACAGGATGCCCTGCGCTTGGACCCTGTCCCTGTGTCACCCTGGGTGCTGGGCCCTAACCCTTTAGACTAATGGAAAACAGGGCAAACAGATTAAACCACGTTCACCCAGAAGACTGCCATCTGTACGACTCGGAAAGCTCCTTGCTCTGCCCAGCCCCTCTGGACAACGCTAAACAGGCTTAGCCTGCTGTGGGCAAACAGGAAAAGTAGGTCAGCTCAGCAGCACGGAGCACCGTGATGAACTACTGATGCGCGGCGGCCGGGGAGAGGGGCGTGCCGGCTCGCAGCCCAGGCTGGGCAGCTCGGGCCAGCCTCCAGGCAGCAGCCAAGGGACCCAGGTAATGAGGAACAGTCAAAGAAAGCTGGAGAGTTGGTTCTTTAGGAAAAAAAAAAGAAGTGGCCTAAAAAGGACAGCGTGGACTTACACCCACTGCCATTTTCCTGTCTTCAAAAGACAAATCAATTCGTGTCTTTATTGCAGTGAAAGAAGCTGCTTCACCTGCACAGGTGCACCGCCCTGACAATTTGCGAGAACACCGGGGCCAAAGGCGGCGCTGGTGCCTGCCTCGGGGTGGGGAGGGGGCTTCCTCCACCTGCTACCTCTTCACGACACCTCTCTTCAACACCCCGCATGGCTCCTGGGGACCCCCAGAATGCTTGCTGGGGCAAGGACAGATTTGGGTGGAAGGCGCCAGGACCGGGTCCCCGGGTCCCTGTGTTGGAGAGGGGGCCCTGTACCTATGCTCACCGTGTTCGGTCCAGCCTGCAGCTGTCCAGACAGAAAAACCACCCCTCTGGGCCTCCTGGGCTCAGAAGCTGGACAAAGCCCCAGACACGAAGAAGGAAATTCCCCCAAGGCCCAGGTGATCTAACCTACTTCCAGGAGCTGATGTCTGAAATCTGGTTTTCTCCAGAGGCCCCAGCATAAACCTGAAGGCTGACGCTGGGGTCCCGGTGGGGAGGGGGTCAGGTCCTGCTCTCCATGACTCCCAGGAGGGACAGGACCCCTAGCTCAACCCTCACATAGTTCCCTGGTGCCCTTGGAGCAGGAAGAAACAAAAGTGAGCCTGGGGGTGTGGTAGTGGGTCCCAGAGAAGTTTCTCCACAGAGCAGGGGACTTGTGTTCCAGGCCAGGCCGCGGTGACCGAATCCGTAAATACAGATATGTATAATTTTTAGAAAGCTTTCTTCTAACATGCTGGACTTTGTTTTCTCTTTATTTCACTTCTCTGACAAAGGTATCACAAGGTCTTGTCAATACACCTTTTAGAAACATTCAGACCTGAAACCCCACGACTTTGAGAATGTTCGCCTACCCTCTTTCAGAAACAACCTTATCTGAAACCTTTTCTCTTTAACATTTTCAAGAACAAAAAGGCAGAAAGGGCATCCCTTGGCCTTTGCAAGTCAGTCCTTCCTTCCTTTTCCTCCTGGCCCTTGAGCCTTTGTTCACACAGGATCGGAGGGCAAAGAAGCAACAAGGCAGACCCTGCGTTCAAAATGCAGCCCTGACATTTCACTCACTGAGTGACCTCAGGCAAGTTACCGCACCTCTCTCTGCCTCACTTTGTCGCCCTCACAGAGCAGCAGAGACTTAAGGACACAATACCTGTAAAGCACCTCAAAGTCGAGCTCACGGGGTTGTTATTACAGCAATGCTAGGAACCATTCAATAGGTGCCATTCCACATTTACATAACAGACACCAATCACGGACATCCATTAGCTTTATTTTTAAAATTGCAAAGATATTTACCAGCTACCAGGAAACCTACAAAGCAAGTCCTTCTGAATGTCCCTTGCAATCCAAAAGGTTCCTGTACTAAGGGACTTGAGCTTGCATAACAGTATTTTCCTGAAGAGCTGACGATAAACAACATTTCTGTGAACTGAATCATACTTTAAATGTGTGAGTGGCTCAGGGCCCACGCGCTGGAGGAGTGCAGAATCCCACCCTCACTAATGATCCTTCTGCAATGCAAATCTCATCACCTCCAATTAGTCTGCTTAACAGAGTATCATCCACCTGCTTTCCATTAGGGCCACAACTAACAGCATTTTTTTTTTAAACTTTGTAATTTTGGGTAAAAGTGGGAGAAGGTTGGATTCCTTCTATGGTTTTAAATAATTAATTTTACACTTTTAGTCGTATTTAACGAGGTTGGAAGTGAAGTGCTGTTCAAATACATTGAGTGCACATTAGTCAAATCTACTCTTCAATGCATTATTATTAATTCAATGCAGCGACAGCATCTCAAAGCATGTCTGATTTACTTGCATGGTTAACTAAGTAATTCTGTATATTTAGTGGTGTTACATTCTTATCTTTACCTAAATTAAATCATGCAGTTTTCAGTTCCCAGAGTACACTAAATTCTTGAGTCTAGGAAAAAATGATCGCATTCTTTAGAACAAAACTAAACAATCATTCCAAGTTCACACTAACATTTTTGGATGCTGTCAACATAAACATATAAATTTCATCTTTGCAAACTTGTTTGAAGGAAAAGGAAGCCAACAGACAAATAAATAAAACAAAAGGAGATGTCTGGTTTGAATGAGAACATTTACGGATTGTCTCATTGTTTTCTGACGGAGAAGCAACACATATTCATTGCAATTCACTCTTCTTTCATTAAGAATAAAAAGGTAAAGGATCTTAGACACCTTCTCATTAAGTAAAGTCAAGCTCTCCATTATATGGGTATTATATATGTGAATATACATAAGGTTAAATACATATATAATTAAAAAATTAAATGGCAGTAAGAATTATTAAGTCCTTCCTCTTTCTCCTAGAAATATTTTCTCTCTTCTTTACTGACACTCTCATTAAATTACTCATTGGAGATTTTTTCCTCCTTCACGTGGTCTAAAGTGTTTATTCTACCTTGCTCCAGAGTAGAAGCCAAGTTCACAACTATGTAAGAACGACACCAGGCCAGCCCTCTCTGGGGAGTGGTCCATCTGTGGCCCTACACTTGCAAACATTTGGAGGTTATGAAAAATTATATTAACAACATCATGGCCCTTCTTAACCACAATCACAAGTGAGGTTTGAACAATGTGTGTGTGTGTGTGTGTGCGCATGCACACGCACGTGGCATTTCCGTATGTTGTTGCATGGCAACATGGTAAGACGGCAACCCAGTAAGATTTACACCACTGTGAGGCCAAGAATCCCAGGGGCAGGAAGAACACCCCCTCATCAGAGGCAATCGTGATGACTTGTACAAAGCATACGCTTTCCTCTTTCTGTGTCTCCTATCTTGGTTTGCTTTCTGGTAAGTTCGTAAGTGCCCTTGTACAGCCAGGAGGAGAAGACTGAGTGTCACTTGGGTTTAGACAAAGAGGAAGGAACTGAATTCAGGAAGAACAGCCTCATAGAAACCTCAAAATGCAGAAAAAGAGAGTGGTTTCATGCCTGAGCAAGCAGCTTGAACAATGACCATGTCTGGAAACCAGAATTCAGAACTAGGGTCAAGGTCTCTCAAGCACCTGGCCTGCCCTTAGGGGACTTTTAAGGGGCAGGATGAGGAGATAGGAGGCCAGAGCTGGCCTCCCCATGCTAGGAGCTACTCTTCTTTGTGCAGATTCACGAAACGTTTCAGGGCAGCACACCACCCTCCAGGCAGGGGGGGGGGGAAGGGGAGGACAGGAAGACTGTGTGATGGGGCCTCATCAGCGGGAAGGTGTAATCCAAAGATGTGGACTGAGGTGTTCGCTCTTTCCCTGACCGACCGGGTGACTTTGAGAATCACGTACTGTTTTTGGACTGTGGATTCTTCCTTGAGCTAAAATAAGAAATAACATTGTCTTCTATGAAATGTCATATAAGAATGAGATCTGATAACTGTTTGAATATGGTCATTTAGCCTGTGTTCTAGGTAAGAATGACCTGCACAGGAGTCCGTACAGGTGAGAAGGAGGCAGGGTGCGGAAGGGTGCTAAGGACCCACTAGAGTAGAAACCCCGGTTACAGCACAGCATTGTCCACCCATGACTGTGCCCTGGTGAGAATCAGGGCCATTCACGCTATCTTAATCACGGATGCCTAAATCCTTAATACCCTGGAGCCTGTGGCTACCTGAAGTTCAGATCTGTGCTGCTACTGTGTGTGGCTCCGACACGCCTCTTTGCAAATGAGTCAGACATAGGTCAAGGTGCTGATGCTCTCAGTTGGGGATGACTAGAATATGAACCCATTCTGACCCTGTGGGACCTTGCTTGCACCACCTGTGACCAAGTTTGCTGATGGCCTGGCATAAACACCTGTCACTGATGACAACATGCAGCCTCGCTGGATCCCAGCAAGTCCTTTGTTTTTTGGTCGGTGGTCAATTAAAAAAAAAAAAAAAAAAAAGAACCTTCCATCGGAAAGTTAGTATTAAAGAAGTAAAATGGTGATCTTTGTGGGTTGTCAGTGCTGTGGTTTCTGGATGCAAATTCTTCCTCTAGTTGTTTTGATTACTGCATTGCAGACTCTGGTGTCCTGTAGGATGCCTAGCTATGCTTGCATGAGTAGGGCACACATGACTCCATGTGATTTCCCATCAGTTAGGGTGGTTTCCTTTTCTTACAGATGAAAGCAACCTCTACTTCCAAGACTGATTTCATACTGATTTCTCCTTTAAAAAGGAATTCAGGTAAACGGAACGGGCTCTTCCCCTTGCCCAGACCAGAAGCTGTCTGCTCCACATTTTGAAGCTTCCAGAGAGAAAGTACAAGAGTGAGGATGTGCGTGTGACTTCATACAGGCAAGGCAGAGGGTCACTGGGTCACACGGCTCTCGAATACAGTACGAACCATGCTTCCCCCATTTGGGATGCACGGTAGCCCCTTCCTGCCATCAGGAAAACATCAGGGGAATCAGTCCTTACAGATCTGTGGATCCCACAGCTAGTTTTAAAAAATTCAGGGGAACAGGGGACGGTGGTTGCGAAAAGCTACACACGTGGTAACATGACGGCACTAGACGTATCAGTGTCCAATTCCTGGTGCTAAGACGTAGGCACTGGGGGAACTGGGCGATGGGTGCATGGAACACGAGTGCTTTGCAACTTCTTTTGAATCTATAATTATTGCAAAGTAAAAGTATTTCAAAAGCACGGCAACCAGCAAATGACAGTAAGAGCGCTAAGTGGCAAGAAGCCCCCCCAGCATAAAGCCCCAAGGCTGAGGATGAGTCCTCCACTCTCTCCACGACCCTCCTCCAGCAGATCCATCCAGCCTGGGGAAGTACCCTGCACCAGCACCTCCTGGGTGGGGAGAAATGAGACCCCATTCTGTCTCTCTGCTGGTTTAAGCTGGTGCCACTGACAGTGGCATGAGAAAGCCAGGACTCAGAGATTTCAGAGCCTGTCTGTTCTTTTTTTTTTTTTTTTTAACAAAGATTTTATTTATTTATTTAATAGAGAGAGACAGTGAAAGAGAGAACACAAGCAGGGGGAGTGGGAGAGGGAGAAGCAGGCTTCCTGCAGAGGAGGGACCCCGATGTCGGGCTCGATCCCAGGAGTTGAAGGCAGATGCTTTATGACTGAGCCACCCAGATGCCCCTGGACCCTGCCTGTTCTTTACTGCTTATTCTATTGATTGATCTTCCAACTCTGGGTTTTGTCAAGCACTGCAACACCCAGAGCCTGTCAACTTTCAAAAGGTAAATCGGCAAATAAGCCTGCTGCCAATTCCCATGTTTGGGGCAAAACACTTGAAGTGTTAGGAATACATTCAAGAAGATGGTGACCCCTCAGTGGCTAGCATGGCTTTCTCCAGAATGTTCCCTCTACCAGCCATACTTTCCTTTCTCATTACACTGCAGTGTGGCGCTGTAGGGTCATCAAGATTCTTCAGCAGGCTCCTGCAGGAAAGAGACTCGGGGCCCGTGGCTGGCCCAAGGGCCCAAGAAGGGCTCCACAGGGGTGTTCCCTACTTTACTAATGAGGAATCCAGACAGAGAGAGGTTAAGAAGGTCACACAGCCTTGAAAATGTTTCATTGGTGTTGGCTGGTGGTACTAGGAACAGTACTTCCCAAACCAGGAGTATTAGTACTTAGAAGGGGGCTTGTAGGACCTTCCCCAGGGCTCCCCACTCCAACACAATAGAGACAACAGGTTCCTCCAGCTTCCCCTCCAAGGGCTCCTTCCCTTGAGCGTCCTTGCGTGGCCTCCACCCTTCCCACCTTTGGGGGAGCTGCCATAAATCTTTATCCTCGTTCCCACTCTCACCAGTACTGTCTTCGGCGTGGCCCCCACTTCACAACATCGAACACCTCCCCAAGTCTGAACTGAGATCGGAAAACAGAGCATGCCCAAGGAAGCTCAGGTGCATTTGGCCCCTGAGAGTTTGAATCAGCAGAGGGGACCTTGCATTTCTGCCATCCTTTGTCTCTTCTTCCTCAGCACATCACATATTGACTCAGCCTGGGCTGTGGGCAAGGGAGGTGGGTAGGCAGTCAGACAAGAGGGGAGCAGGCTCCGGGGCCCGGGGGAAGGGGCCCTGGATGAGGCACCACGACACTGGCACTGCCAGCGGCACCTGGAGTGAGGGAAGCCTCCTGGGCCTCAACTTCCTCTTCTGGCAAACACTGACAAGATGACAACATGTCCCTGCTGTCCCTGCTGCGGGGGCTACTTGCGGATGTTCAGGAGATAAGAGGAAAAAAGCCATTCCAAGTGTTTTGTAAATCAAGGTCTACAGCAGCATTTGGCTTACTCAAGCAAATGCATCCCCTGGGATCTTGCTAAAGGGCAGATGCTGATCTGGTGTGGTCTGGGGAGGGGCTGAGATCCTGCACTCCTAACCGGCGCCTGGGAGCCCCTGGAAGAGCAGGTGCACGGCTCATCCTGGGCGGTGAGGCTCATAGCGCGCGCAAGTCACCACTGTCATGAAAACAGAAGTGTCTGCTGGGGTGGAGGGGTGGCGGAAGAGATACCAGAGGTCACCTCTTCTACCTAAGGCAGATGGACCCCTGGGAGCCTTTTTCTGGAGGTACCCAGGGTGGAGGAGCACTGCCATAAGCTTGCATGCTGTCCACGACACCCCATCCAGTGCGCACTAAGTCTCCTCCACGGAGGGGGCAAGGGGACGCGCTACTGCCTCCCGTAGCCTCTTCCACTTCCTGTCAGTTGAACTCATTAGAGAATTCTTCCTACTGAGCCAGACTACCACTGTCCCTCCGCGCCCCAGGGCTTCTAGTAATTTCTTCTTGCTCTGTGTCCAGGGGCTATCCAGAAAGACAGCACTCAGATTAGATTATTGCTATTTTTAGGGGCACCTGCATGGCTCAAGTTGGTTAAGTGTCTGTCTTGGGCTCAGGTCATGATCTTGGGGTCCTGGTATCCAGCCCTGCATCAGGCTCCTAGCTCAGCAGGAAGCCTGCTTCTCCCTCTCCCTCTGCCCCTTCCCCCTCCCCGCTTGTGCTCCCTCTCTCTCAAATAAATAAAATCTTTAAAAAAAACTATAAGATTATTGCAATTTTTAAACATTGAAGTGCAATTCATTTAACATGTAATTAGCCATTTTAAAGTGTGCAATTCAGTAGTGCTTACTGTATTCACAAGGTTGTACAACCACCACCTGCCTCTAGATTCACAATTTTTTCATCACCTCAGAGAAGTCCCCTGTATACATTAAGTCATTGCTCTCCGTTCCCCTTCAAACCCCTTTCTGTATTGGTGGATTTGCCTGCTCTGGATATAGGCTATAAAAGAAATCATGCAACAGGTGACCCTTTGTCTCAGGCTTCTCCCATAAATGAAATGTTTTCAAGGTTCATTCATGCGGGCGCCTGTTTCAGAATTCCCTTCCCTTTCACGGGCTCATACTGTTCCATTATATGTTTACACCATGTTTTGCTTATTCATTCATCCATTCATGGACACTTGGGCTGCGTCCACCTTTTGGCTGTTGTGAACGATGCTGATACGGACGTGGGCGTAAGTTTCTGCGCGGACACATGTTTTCATTTTTCCATGGTGTATAACCCAGAAGTGGGCTCCGAGGTCATGTGCTAACTCCATGTCTAAATATCTGAGGAACCACCAAACTTTTCCACAGCAGCTGTATCAGTTTACAACAATACACAAGGGTCCTAATCTCCCCATAGCCTTGTTATTTTCCGTTAACGTTTTTTTCTTTTATTGAAGCCATCCTAGGGATGAAATCGGCTCTCAAGAATCAGAAAAAGGTGATCTTGTCCCCTCAGAGACCTGTTTCAGGCCAAATATCCTCAGTTGTCCTCTCCACGTGATCATCAAGGAGCCTCCTGACATGCTGTCTTTGAAAGGAAGCAGGGTGCACCCTGCTGTGTCCAGACTAGAGCTCGTGAGCACAGGTGGCCAGTGGCCCCCCAAAGCTGGCTCACTCAGGCATGGAGACTGTGGTCTCTCTCCCTAAGCTGCTGTAGCATACGCCTTGCTCCTTCTTTATGATTCTTTCTAATCTAAGAAGACGTGAAAGCCTTTTGCAAAGAGTTCAGCAGGATATTCTTGTCCTGATTAGGTTGGCTCCCGCATTTCTAGAGACAGGTATTCACAGTGGCCAAGCTGTACCGAATTTGGGAGGGAGGAGTCAGGGAAAGCTGATTCCGAGGACATAATTACAACCTCAGATTTGAAGTCAAATGCCTCCCAATGGGTCACCTCTAAATCTCAGAGATTTGGAAGAAAAGAGAAAATGTAATCCACCAAGTCTTGAATATTTAAATATTATGCAAAGCAAATTATTCATGTCTACCAATATGTGCCCCAGAGATATTTTCTACTGTACTTTCATGAAAAGATTTAGAAGCCATTTTGTCCTAAATAATTTACAGATACCTTAAAAAAAAAATCAGTGGTAACATTTCAAGCCCAGGTTATATTATTAGAACTTGGATACATTTCAAACAAGTAAACGCCACTCCCTTACAGCTGGGTATCAGTGAAAATCTACAAAACCAACACCAACAAAATTAGCCAACTTTTCTTGCAAACAAAACAGGGAAGTGCCCTTGACTTTGTTGGCAGATAACCTAGAGCGTATATTCTGATTGAGCTTAATGACCACACAAACCCATTGTGGATGAGGCTGAAGACATCTTTCGTTTTAAAGCAGCCAAAGTGCTCTGTGCCTTTCTTCTTCCTTCGGTTTTACAGGTAGCTGTTTTTCTTTAGCTTGTTGCTGTGGAATTTTCTTGTGCTTTTAGCCACCATTGGAAAGGTGAGCTGCTGGCTTTCCAGGTTCTCAGCTGTTCCAAAGCATTACCATTGTGTTAGGAGAGATGCTGTCTCCTCCTGGCCTGTAACCTTCTTGATTAGATATGGAAATCAGGGAATACCGTCTTCTTTGCCCCTCTCTCTCTCCTGAGCTCCTGGGACACTCCACTAGACTCCTCTTCCTCCTGCCCAGCCTTCCTTAGAGGCTGGAACCAGGTGGCCACCGACCCTCGCCCGGCCCCACGCAGTGACCCAGTTCCTGGAGGCCATCCTCTGCCCCAGGCAGCCCGGCTCAGCTGCTGCCAAAGAACCTTTCGTGGACATTGGGTAACTCTGACTTCTCATCACTTCTTGCAATTATTGGAGGAGTCCAGAGAGCCTACAAACACACAGCATTCTTGATCTGGCTTTAGTACAAGGAACTGACAAATACTGAAGTCGTTAGTCTATTAAGGCTTTTTAACACGTTCCACTTAGTGTCTGCCACGTATATGAGAATTTCATTTTTCTTTGTCCCTGGTAGTTCATGGAATGGAATCGAAAGAGTTCATCAACTGAAGATAAAGCTGCATTTTAGCAAAATGATGGGACTCCCTAAGAAGATACGTCAGGAAGAGCTGCTTGAACCAAGATTTGTGTCATATTTAATTTGCCACCGAAGGTTGGAATGATAACTGCAGAATGCAAAAGTATCAGAAAATGTGTGTGGGGGACTGCATAAAATGGGCGTGACAATACTCCCAGATAGTCTCAAATAAAGCGTTCCCATGGAAGCCGGGGGGGGGGGCGGGGGGGCTGCAGAGCCCACCTAAGGGAAGGGGAGGCTGGTAAATAGAAGGCAGGTTATTGGGCCAGTCCTTGAGTAGCTCAGCCCTGTAGGAAAACAAATTGTTCTCAGAAACAAACTGTTCCAGAAAGCTTTCTTATTTTATCCATTTTGGAGGGAACAGTTCCTCTATGGATCTCACAGGCCCCTGCCAGCCTCAGAACGAGGTGAACACAACTATCCCCTCTTCCCCAATGGCTCAGACTCCCCCTGATCAGCACGATCAACGAATTTCAGGGAGGGGACTCCTGATGAGTGGACTGTGTGCAAACTCAAGTGCGCCTGGAACACCAGACCTCTTTGGTTCTTCTATCAGCTTTCTCTCCCTTGTCTGTCCTCTCTCTGGTCACCGGGGTCACCTGCCTCTTTGTGGCTGCTGCAGTTCCGCTCTTCACAGCACTTCTCCCCTGAGCACCTGAGAGCCGGGACCACCTCCACCCGCAGGTCTGGGGTAAGAGTCAGGGCAGGTGGAGGGGCCCATCAGGCTGGCTGCCTTCTTCAGGAGCTCAGCCTGCAACACCCTGCGATCTGTTTTGCGGTGTCTCATCGGGCAGGTGAGATGGCCAAAGAGATAACCTTTGGCGAGGTGCAGCTTTCCTGAAAGCCCAGCACTGCCGGCACCAGCACGCGCACCACGGCTGCTAAAGAGGGACAGCAGTCTGGCTTCCAGCTGCTTCCCTCTCCACTCACCCCGCACTAGGTTCACGTCGGAGCTCTTTTCTCGCTACCACTGATGGAAAATAACTGGCTACGGCTGTGCTTCTCATGTCTGGCAGCACAGCAGAGTTACTTGGAGAGCCCCTGAAGTACCGACCCCTGGGCCCCTCAGAGATTCTGACACACGGCCTCGTTGGAAAGGCCAAGTCTGGAAGCAAAGGCTTGATCTCCCCTTCTCCAGGGGCACCCTGCAGAAGTGAGAGCGACACTGACACTGTGCTGAAGGAGTCTGGGGAGCAGCGGCAGGCGCCCCTCACCGCAGGCCTGGCACCACAGACATGGCACCGGCCTTGTGCTTTGGTTCGAAATGTCTGATTGTCCAGTACCCCCCTGGACAAATGCTGAAAAGTGCATTTGTCGCTCCAGTGTGTGGCTACAAATGCCAGGTACGCGGAAGGTATAACAGAACCAGGGGGGCCCCCTGGGTAACCCCAAAGTAGGGCTCTCCACGGATGCCCACCGCCTCACAGGCAGACCTGTTCTGATTTAACCAGACACAACAATTAGTAGTGGTAAATGTGGACAAAGGCAAATAATTTGATTCGCTGGAGTGTAATGGAATTACAGGACGCGCAGCATTTTTGATACTAAAAATAGCGTAAGAGCCCTCACTTCAGAACTCTCTGAGCTTCACACGGTTTTCACCTGACGCCATTTCCCTATGCGCTCACACCATGCGGTTTGAAATTTGTTCTCTGTGGCATCTGATTCCATGGGGGAGCTTTTTCCCCATCCCTCTTCCTTTTTGTTACTTCAGGGGACAAACAGCCCTGGGAAAGCTTTTGTGCTGTCCACTATTGTTCTGCAGTTAAGTAAAAAAGAACATGATTCTTAATCTGGCCTTAAGACCAGCCTGCCTGGCAAACTTCGTAAGCTTTAAATCTTTATTAAAAATGCCAAAGTAGGGGGGTGTGCATGGGTGGCACAGTGGGTTAAGCGTCTGACTCCTCATTTCGGCTCAGGACATGATCTCAGCGTCGTGAGATGGAGCCCCACGTTGGGCTCCAGGCTCACTGGGGAGTCTGCTTGAGATTCTCGCCCTCTCTCTGCCCCTTCCCCAACCCCTACTCAGATGCTGTCTCAAAAAGCAAACATTAAAAAAAATTTTTTTTTCGAAAATGTCAAAGTAAATGACCTCCAGTCTGCAAAAACCAAAAGAGCACAGCCCTGCCACGTCTTCAAGTCTCAGCCAGCTGTATGCTTCCAGGATGCATCAGGGTCTGAGCCTGTTTGACCTCAGGGAAGGGGTTGCCCTGTCCCCCTGCTCTTGAGAGCCCACGAAATGAGACATTATAATCACATCTGCATGATCTCCTCGTGTTGTGTGTGTGCTAAAGCTTCTTAAATATTTATTTATATCTATTTTTTTATTTTTATTTTTATTTTTTTATTTTTTTAAAGATTTTATTTATTCATTTGACACAGAGAAAGAGATTACAAGTAGGCAGAGAGGCAGGCAGAGAGAGAGGAGAGAGGAGGAAGCAGGCTCCCTGCTGAGCAGAGAGCCCGATGTGGGCCTCGATCCCAGGACCCTGGGATCATGACCTGAGCCGAAGGCAGCGGCTTTAACCCACTGAGCCACCCAGGCGCCCTATATCTATTTTTTTTAAAGATTTTATTTATTTGAGAGAGAGAAAGCAAAAGACAGAGCACAAGTGGAGGGAGAAGGGGCAAAGGGAGAGGGAGCAGACTCCCCACTGAGCAGGGAGCCCTCTGCAGAGCTCAGTCCCAGGACCCTGGGATCATGACCTGAGCCGAACCCGACTGAGCCACCCAGGAGTCCCACTTAAGCTTTTAAAAAAAACTGTGGTAAGATATACATTACCACCAAAAAATTTTACCGTCTTAATCATTTTTAATGGGTAGCTCAGTGGCATTAAGCACATTTGTAATGCTGTGCGATGATCACTACCATCTGTCTCCAGAACTCTTCCATCTTCCCAAACTGAAACTCTTTGCCCATTAAATAGTAACTCCTCATCCTCCCTCCACCTGGCCCCTGGCAACCACTATTCTATTTTCTGTCTCTATGAATATGACCACGCTAGGGACTGCATATTAGTGAAAATCATGCAATATTTGCCCTTTTATGTCTGGCTTCCTTTACTTAGCATACGATCTTCAAGTTTTATCCATGTTGTAGCACGTGTCAGAAATTCCTTCCTTTCGATGGCTGAGTAGTATTCCAGTGTCTGTCCTTAAGCTTTTGATTCTAAAAATGATGAAAAAATTCTCTTCAATCTGCTAAAAGGGCCAGGATTCCAAAATGCAAATGTGATAGACAAATGATCCATCAGGAGGTCCACCTTCCCTTCTCTGGGTTGTGGCTTGAAACCCGGCATCACAGCACCCCAACCTGGAGGACAGGAGAAACCCTGTGCTGAAGAGCACCTGGGTTCCGGGCATGTCCTGCCCTGAACACAGCTCAGGGCTACATGAGAGCTTGCAGAAAACCCATGTCTTCCTTCTTATTTTTTTCTTTTAAAATTGTAATTACCCTGTAAGAATTCCCAGTTTCTCTGCTGAAGCGGAGACCGTACCTCTGGCCTGGCAATGTAGGTTTCTCAGCACAGGCAAATTCAAATATAATTAATCTTGGTTAATTCCACTGTGTGGGTCTCAGTCCACGATCAGTCTCTACTTGCTTGACTACTGAGATTCGAGTATAGATTTAAAACTGCCCTCTGAAAAAAAAGCCATCAGAAACCCTTCCATTTTTCAGGTTCATTGAAATGTGAAGCCATTATCTGCCTTTAAGGCTTTCTTCAGCCTCATCATGCTACAGATAGTTCCAGCGAGGAATGACAGAACAGGTACAACATATAGAAGGGACGGTGGTGGGTGCCTGGGTGGCTCAGTGGGTTAAAGCTGCTGCCTTCGGCTC
>LNAC01000546.1:601021-646317 GCA_002007465.1 Ailurus styani
AAAAAAAAAAAAAAAAAAAAAAAGAAGGGACGGTGGTGGGGGGAGGGTGGGGGTTTCTGAGCTCACTTGCAATGCATTGCATAGACCCGGCAGCTTTGCTTATTGTCTGGACCAAATCCACTCATCAAACAAATCCCCACTGAATTATTATGAAATTAAACATCTTATATCATAATTCTAAAATATTTTTAGAGATGGCATTCAAAGGCAAAATGGTGTTTGAGCAAAATGTAAAGAATAGGAGAAGACAGAGTTCTTAAAGCACAACATAGCTGAGCTGGCATATATCGCGGGTGTTATTTTGTATGTGTGTTTCCATTAAGTCTGCAATTTGTGGACATGTTTAAAAAAGGGGGGGATACATTTAGGCGGTACTCTTAAGAGATTTAATATTGTATGGAGAAAATGAACCATACTGCAAAATTTTTAAGATAGATATCTTCATTGTGTATTCTCAAAAAGATTTTAATTGGCATCTGTTTATTAATTTTTTTATGCACTGAACCAGTAGGTCTTTGGTACCTAATGGAATATAGTCTGTCAGTTACAATAGATATACAGACGAATAACTCCTTCCCTGTCTCAGCATACAGATAGTTATTACGGGAAGCCACAGAAGCACCAAAGTGGTGGGGATTCAGAGATCAGGGAAGGCTTCCTGGAAATGGTGGCTGAGTATTGGGGTAAGTAGAGTTGGTAGACAAGAGAATACTCACAAACCTCTCTGGGCTTCTCATCAAGTGTTTAGCAACAGAACAAGCCTAAAGCAGTCATTGAAGGCCCACCATCCTGAGGATGGCTACTAGGTTCTAGATGTTTCAAAAAATCATTTTATTTATTTATTTATTTATTTATTTATTTTAAAGATTTTATTTATTTATTTGACAGAGAGAGATTACAAGTAGGCAGAGAGAGAGAGGAGGAAGCAGGCTCCCTGCTGAGCAGAGAGCCCGATGCGGGCCTCGATCCCAGGACCCTGAGATCATGACCTGAGCCGAAGGCAGAGGCTTTAACCCACTGAGTCACCCAGGCGCCCAAAATCATTTCTTTTAAAAAAGGAGTTTATAGACAGCCTCATCAGGGAAAGGGAAATATGGAACAAATATTAATGAAACCCCAGAAAATGGCATCTATCTACCATTCATTTAGCTTCTATGGTGTGTCCTGTTTTGGTACTCTAAATCCATTATGGTCACTCCTCAAACGAAATAAAAGTTTATTATTTTGATTTCCAATTTATAGATGAGGAAACGGGGTCAGAAAGATTAAATAACATGAAGCCTTCTTAGGCTCCAGGCACTGTTCCAGGTACTTTAAAATATTTTATCTCATTGCATCATGTTAGTAACCCAATTGCCCTTTTATCCAGATGGGGAAACTGAGGCACAGAGAAACCAAGTGATTTGCCCAGGATCACCAGTTAGTGGCAGAATAGGGATTGCCACCTAAGCAGTCTAGCTCCAAAGTCCACACTCCTGACCACGAGGCCATGCCCTTTCAGCTAGAGAAAGCATAGAGACAAGCCTCTTCTGCAAGACAGACGTGCTTAGCAGTGACCACTTTGAGAAGAATTAATTCTTCACTGTTCAAGATATTGCTTTAAAAGGAGCGCTTCTCTGATGCCATTAGTGCTACTTTACTAAAGTGTCGCTTTATATGTTTATTGTTGTTTTATTTCCAAGACTATGCCTGCTTCTTGAAATGTGTATTTGCAGTAAACAGGTAAGTGGATGGAGGCAAGGTACCTGTCTTTCCCCAAAGAGTCTGGCATTGAAGACCTACTCCAGGGTGGAGGAAGGTTCTTAATAGAGTAGGGACACGGTAAGTAGCTAACTTAATTAAGTGGGGGTTTCCTAGGGTAAGTTATTAATTCTCTTTTAACATGCACAGACACATCTCTAGGTTTCAAAGGCAAATGCTGACCAGACCAAGGAAAGGAGGGAGCTATCAGTGGAGTAAGGCCAGACCTGGCAAGGTTACGAGTGTGGGTAATGAGGAGGGAACATGTGGCTACAGGATACCATAGGGAAGTGCCGAAGGAGGGTTGAGCAGCCTAGTGTAGGGCAGCAGAGCATACCTGGAAAACTCTGCAAAGGGACGGATCGTAAATATTTTCAGTTTTGTGGGTAGGTTATTGTGGTATGAAAGAAGCCAAAGAAATACAAATGGGCATGGCTGTGTTTCAATAAAACTTTATTTACAAAAACAGGCTATGGGTGACATGCAACCCACAGGCTGTAGTTTGCTGGTCCCTGCCTTTGAGCACAGGGTTGAGAGGAGGGCAGCGTGGTAGAACACCCAGACTCACCAGGGAGAAGGCTGCTGGAAGAGCAGAGACAGAAAGGTCAAGAGTCATTGATCTCAAGCCTGAATGATACAGGACTTGACTCTTCCAAAGCCCAAGGTGTCACTAAAGGCCACACTGCTCAATTCAGAGGCAGAAAGGGGAAGGGCCACCCCCTCACAAGAACTGTCCCCTGGGGGTGTCTGAAGCATCAGCACTTGCCACAGCCATACTTGGTATCTGTGTAGCCCCTCACATGAGAGTGCTAGCTGGGGCTGTTTGCTAACCACAGAGGACAAGGAAGAAGATGAAGCCTGTCCATGCCATGCTTGGTCGAAGAGTTTAACAGAGTTGGTGGCATCTACTAGAAAAAAAAATGGAGTCCCTTGGCCTTCAAATGTTCTGGCTTACGGACCATTTGTTGACTGCATGTGGTTCTACTTCCAGATACCTTAAACAACCCCCTAGTGAAGTCAACTAAAAGAGAAGAATAGAAAACACTTGAATTGGTCCTGAGCTGGTAAGTTTGTACTGGCCAAACACAGAGTGGAAATAGTGGTCCTAAGAGTAAGCAAGCTGAAGCTAGATTTTCCCAGGAGGAGAATCCTGGTGACTATCAACTTTGGTAGGATCCTGTGTGGAAAGAGGAAGAAAGAAGAGATAAACCCTGCCCATGGTGGGGAGTCCCATATGAGACCCTTGCGTAAAGCTCAGATCCCAAAGGAGGGCTATGTTCAGTGTACATGGGAGGAAGAAGCAAGCCTGCTCCCACAGAAGGGACAGGAAGGAATGTGACTTCTGCAACCCCAAGGAGAAAAACAGTCTCCCCCAAATAGTCAAAACCACAAGATGGTCTACACACAGGTTTCAGGCTCAAATTCTACCTGTATGGTTTGAAAATCCGTGAGAGAATTTAAAATGATTTCAGGTTGAGAGTACTCAGATACACAGCAGAACAAACACCAGTCCTCCTCAGAGGACAGTAACCTTAACCCAGACTTTGAAAATTTTTACGGATCATGTTCCAAGGAATAGAAGTCCAGTCAGAATTCGCAAGATGTTCAAAAGGGACACTATGGACAAGATTCTGCAGAAAGAGTAGAAAGAGAAATCAGATTCACACTGATTTCAGATATTGGAAAGATCATACATAAACCATAAAAGAAGTATGTTTAATATGTTTAAAGATATAAACAGGAGGCTTCAAAATAAAAGAAATGAGGAATTGTTTTTTTTTAAAGACCAAGAAATTTTGAAATTTTGACAAAGGGAAAAAGAACATAATAATTTAAAATTTAAAACTCAATAGACTTGTTAAAATTAAGGTGAGACACCAAGTAAAGCAAAACTCAGTAAAGTTTAATACAGAGCTGAAGAAATTACCCAGATTGCAAAATAGAGAGACAAAAAAATGGACAAATATAAGAGGGAGTTTAAGAGACACAGAGGACAGAGTGCAATCTAACAGAGATCTAATACACACCAAACTGGGAGTTCTAGTAAGAGATATTGGAGACAATGAGGAACAGGAAATATTGAAAAGAAAACTTCCCAAGGTTTATGAGAAACATGAATCTTTAGATTCAGGATGCCCAATAATCCTACACAGTATAAATAAAAATGTATCTACTCCTACAGACAATTGCTATAAAATTGGAGATTACCAAAGAAAAAGAGATGATTTTTTAACAAGTAATCTCTACACCCAGCATGGGGCTCAAACTCACAACCCCAAGATCAAGAGTCACATGCTCTACTAACTGAGCCAGCCCAGCAAAGAGATGATCTTAAATGCAGCCAGAGAAACTACTGATCATCTAAAAAAGAAATAGCAACTGGATTAGCTCCGGAGTTTGCAAAGATAACAACATAAGCCAGATGACAGGAAAATAGTAACTTCAATGTCCTGGGGGAACTTAACCATCATCCTAGAACCATATACCCCATAAAAATATCTTTTAAGAATTAAGATAAAAGAAAGATATTTTGGATGAAGGAAGAAAAGGAGTTTCCATTAGCAAACTCCCACTTAACTAAATTTTAAATGATATCATTCAGACAAAGGGAAATTATTCCAGATGGGAGTTCTGAGAGGCAAGAAGAGATGATAGAAAAGATATTGCACTTTACAAAACAACAATAATAATGACTAATTGAGGGTGCAAAAAATATGGAACTAAAATACTGGTTAACAGTAGCATATAAGTAATAAATCATTCTAAGTTCCCTGTATTTTAGGAGAAGAAGAAAAATATTATTAATATAGAACTCCGTTAAGTATTCATGTTAAAATACTAGGGTAATCAAGAGGCATAATGATTATAAATTCAGGGGTGCCTGGCTGGCTCAGTCTGTAGAAAATGCAACTCTTGATCTTGGGTCGTGAGTTCCAGTCCCACATTGGATATTGAGAGTACTTAAAAATAAAATCTTTGAAAGAAAAGTTTATAAATTCAGATTGGGGGAAAATATAATAAAGAGAAAAAGAAGAATAAAAAAAGGCAGAAGAAAAAGAAACCAAAAAGTAGGACAAATACCAAGTATAATATAAAATGGTTAAAAATAAATTAGAGTATTTCAGTAATCATAATAAATGTATGGACTAATCTCTCCAGTTAAAAAAAAAATCATCAGGGTGCCTGGGTGGCTCAGTGGGTTAAAGCCTCTGCTTTCGGCTCAGGTCATGATCTCAGCGTCCTGGGATCGAGGCCCGCATCGGGCTCTCTGCTCAGCAGGGAGCCTGCTTCCTCCTCTCCCTGTCTCTCTGCCTGCCTCTCTGCCTACTTGTAATCTTTCTCTCTGTGTCAAATAAATAAATAAAATCTTAAAAAAAAATAAAAAAAAATCATCAGACTCAACTTTTAAAAATCGAACAAATTATGTTTATAAGAAATATATCTAAAATGTAAGAACAGAGAATTTAAAAGTAAAAGGAGGAAAAACACATGCCAGGTAAATAGTAACAAAAGAAATCTGGCATACCTCTGTTACTATCAGACAGTTAGATTTTTCAGGCAATAAACATAAAAAGAAATAAGAGAGGATCACAAAATGTGGATAAAAGTTTCAGTTCACCTGAAAGGGAAAATAATCCTAAACTTGTGTGCACCTAACAATACAGCCTCAAAAAATATAGAGCAAGAAGTGTACTGAACCATGAGAAGAAACTGACAACTACTCTTTCACAGTCAGAAATTTCTGACAAACCTTATTTCATAAATGTTAGGCAAAACAACAATTAGTTATGAAATATTAAATTGAACAGCACAACAGATATAGTAGAAATATATGAAATATAGCACCCAATAATGGAAGAATAAATAGTCTTCTCAAGTACACAGTAAACAAATATTTACAGTGTAGGAAGTTGGTTTTTTAGATCAGAGTACACAGTTTTTCAGTGATCGTAACAAAAGACTGAGACAACCACTTCAAATTCAGCTGTTGTTGAGTGACCAGATATTACATTGGTTACAAAATAAATTAATCTGTAAATGATTTGCCTTTAGACTGAACAAGCACTGTTTTCCTCATTCACCTCAACTTCCTGGACATCTCCCCAACAGCAAATAAGAAACTACATCAACCAATATGACCACTAAGAAGAATCTAGAGAAAAGACTTATTTCATCCAAAATTTTGGACACATGATGACTGGTTACTGGGTAGACTGTAGGTATAATGAGAGTAAGAATCTGCAGTTTTGTTTTGTTTACAGATGTATCAATCATTGTCTTGCACATAAAAGCATTCAATAAATATCTGTAAGTGACTGGCTGGATAAAAAAAGATGATATACTGCTATAAGATGTTCTCTTGTGTTTATTTGCAGCCTTGTAATAATACTGAATATTTTATAGTGTATATTCCATTTGGTAGAGTAACGTAATCATCCTGCATTCAGGCTGGGACACAATATTTCAGAAAGAAAGTACACAGCATCTCTTGACATGCCAGGTTAACTCTATCTGAAACTGCTGACAAAAAGATGCCTTGATGGAAATATCTGGGCCTGCTGTTAGGGATGAAGCCTGTTGGGAAAAGCAGAGGGGGGCTGGATAAAAGGAAAATTAACTCATCTCTAGTTCCCTGGTCGTTTTCTTACAGGGAGGGGAATGAAATGCCATAATAAACAAGTGACTCATGAGTGGCCTGCTCTTGACAAACTGTGTCAGGAGTGTCCAAGGAAAAAAGCGGGAGACGGACAGGAATCCTTTGTACTGATTGACTGTTCTCTCCTCTCTCTGGTCTCAACCCCTTTGTCACTCCGCTCACTCCAGTTCCAATATTTCAGCCCTAAGTAATGGCACAGCGAGGTTCCAGGTGAATGTGTGGTTACACAGCAGGGATTGATGCCAGGCAACGAGGAAGGAAACTGTCCATTCATAAGGGGAAGAGCTGAATGTGAACACTGATGTGGGAGTGGAAGGCCTCACCCAGGAGTCAGGCTGGGAGTCGTGTCACAGCTTGGAGTCAGCCAGTGAAGAGACAGGAATAAGCAGATATCAGGGTCAACGGCTAGACAAGCACTGAGGATGTCAGCAGTTTTAACTGGAGACAGCTTAAGGTCTCCCTCTGTAGCACTGCTCCAGGTCTGGTCTTCTAGAACTTACACAGTCTTGGTCTAACAGGAGTCTCCTCACCCCTAAAGTTGGCAATTCCCTTTTCCAGACAGAGCACCTTCAGTTTCTAAGTCTAGTGGAAGCATGACCTCTTGCTTGTGGGTTGAGGATTCAGTCAACAGCACAAAGCACTCAGAACTTCCCCTTTTCTAAATTCTTCTCTGACACAGGGTCAGAGGATTGGGTTTTACTAGGGTTCCATTCGTTCAAGAGCTCATGGCCTTCTTATTTTATTGTCACGGTGGGGACTGGCATATCAGGTTACCTCAGTGGAGTAAAGGTGTCGAACGAAGCAGAACATGTCAGTAGTCAGTGGTCAGGGAACCAGGTGAATCAAGTGAGCTTCCCAAAGCACAACAGTAGGAGGAAAGTATAGAAGAAAGTATGTGAAGAACACAAGAGCAGGTGGGTAGAGCCACCTTAAGCAGACAGGAGGCCAGGTTTAGTCCCTAGCACAGAGGGAAGGTTGAAAGTCTGTCCAAAGGATCCCAACAGCGTGGGCAGGCAGAACGACACACTTCCTCACCAGGGACCACCAACATCTTGGCACAGAGAATAGATTCTTCATTGGGTTCAGGGTTCCTACATCCAAGAATATTCTAATTCAACTAATTACTCTGTGTTAGCAGTTTTCGAAATGTGGTCTGATGACCCCTGGGGGTGCTCACACCCTTTCAGTGGTTTCACAAAGTCAAACTATTTTCACAGTAATACTAAGACATGATTTGTCTTTTTTTTTTTTTATCTCATTTTCTCAAGAGTATACAGTGGAGTTTCCTAGGCGATACTAACGCATTTTATCTGCCTTCTATTCAGCCAGACATTAGAGATTCACAAAAGTTCAAACAATGCCACTCTTCTCACTCAGTTGTATTGTTTGGGGAAACACAGTTACTATTTTTATGGTAAAATGCAAAGCATTTATTACTGTCATTTTCAAGTGAACTAATAATTATTTTAAAATTTCCCCGGTTTTAATTTCTACAATGGTAAATATCCATAAATACAAGCCATGTCAACAAAAATTCTGCAATTCTCACTGGTTTATAAGACTGTAAAGGCATCCAGAGATCAGTAAGTTTGAAAACTACTGCTCCATAGTTTGACCGTAAATCCTTGATGACTAGCCCTGAAACACTTAGCGGTCACTTTAAAAGATAAGGGAGGGCTAAGAGAGTGCTACGCCACAGTTCTTGGCTGAATAGATGTGCAAACAATATAAATGACTTGGCAACCATTTTTCAATGTCATTTGCCTAATGCCTCAGAAATGGCTCCATAATTTTAAAGCCAGACACTTCATACGTGTGTTCTCTCAGAGCTGGGTTCTCTTGGAGTTATTTGTCCCACGGAGTCATTGGCTGATCAGAGGGGAGCTTAACTTCCAAATCATCACCATAATGTGCTGTAGAGGCTTTATTTATATCTTCTTAGGAAGCAGAGGATCTTATTATACCACAATATTTTAGAAAATAGCAAGGAAAGTGATAAGCAGTTTGGAGATTCTCCTAATATTTTACCTCAACAGCCTACTGGGTCTAGGATTTATGGTAACTATTAAGTTACTAAGACAATATCCAGAAAATGTTGAGCTGACATACAGATGAGCCCTCTGTCCTCTTTTTCATATTTTATTAAGCACAATAACTCCATGGAAATCAATAAGCCAGAAAAAATAAAAGGTATTCCCTATGTGCTCTGAATTATTCATAACTTCCAAAGAAATATAATGCTACATCGTTAATACTCTAAGTCAACCAAATTCCCACTAAGCATCTAGCTTCTGATATTTCAAGTGCAATACACATCCCATCTTGACAACATCTCACCATAGCATTTTCACAATAGACCAGAGTTGATGTAGTAGAAATGTTCTCGTTCATTCATTTCAGGCAATTCTTTGGTGCTGAATTGTGGTCAGCTCGGGACTGACCCTGTGACAAATTAAGATGTGCTTTGGGTTCAAAGCTTGCCTTCAGGGAAGGTATAGTGTATGAGAGAGAAACGTACAACTATAATCTCCCTCCAAAGTGGAATCCAGGGAGTTCTATATGACTTATATACATAATAGGAGCTATTAGAGCTCACAGATGGAAGAGATAAAATAAGAATGGTCAAAATGGCAAAGATACCAAACATTTGCACAAAAAACCAGTTCTTCACCGTTGTGCAAAAATAGTCCAGCTGTATTTAAATATGCCACTCTTTGGTGTCCACAATTTCCCATTCCTGTGTTTAGACTGGGAGGGGGAAAGAAAAGCTACTTAAAGTCCTTCACGTGCAATTCTGACCCATCAGATGTACTTCCCCTATCCAAGCTGGTGCTGGGCTTCACATCCCTTGAGGATGTTGAGAAAGGCCAACAACCCACTGAGCATGCAGTATGGATGGCTGGGCCCATGGGCAGCATAAAATTGGTAAGAGCTTCTGTCTACCTGGCAGAGTCTCTCCCTCTCAGACACAGTCAGTGACCCAGGAAGGGGTTGGTGGGTAACCACATGGGGCTGTCATCCAACCAACCACCCAACCAACCAACTGGCCAACCAAATGTGGAAAAGGGAGCACAGTCTGGCAGCTGTGGTCCCTCCTGCTTGCATAAAACTAGTGTGACTGACCAACAAAGTTGCATTACTTATGCGCGGCGCTCAAACACATGGGATAAATGTTCACTGTGGTGAGTGTTTACTAGCTACACACTAGCCCTTCTGCTCTCGCTCTTGTTTTGGGGGACACTTTTTCAAGGTAGACTTTCAGAAGCATCGAAATAACCAGACAGATCACTGGCAGCTAATTTTATGTGGTTCTGCATGAGCTACAGTCCCCGATGGAGACAGGAACACACATTCTTCCTTATTGGAGAGGATGCCATCCCAGAACAAGGCTGGACTTACTCCTTTGTGACCCCACAACACTGCTTTACTAACAACTCCACAAGAAGCTGTTACTAATGCTGCTAAAGGTAGTGTAAGGAGAGTCACGTGAGTCGCAGACAGCTGCCATTTCTAGTATGGAGAACACAAAATGGGATCTGTGCATGTGGATGCCCAAAAGGGAATATCTCATTAAGAAGAGTATTAACTCTCCGATATGAGGAATTTGAGGGGCAGGGCGGGAGATCGTGGGGGGAAGGGAGGGAAAAAATGAAACAAGATGGGATTGGGAAGGAGACAAACCATAAGGGACTCTTAATCTCAGGAAACAAACTGAGGGTTGCTGCAGGGGAGGGGGATGGGAAAGATGGGGTGGCTGCGTGATGGACTTTGGGGAGGGTATGTGTTATGGTGAGTGCTGTGAATTGTGTGAGACTGATGACTCACAGACCTGTACCTCTGGGGCAAATAATACATTATATGTTAATAAAAAAAGAAGAAGAGTATCAAAAAGACAAGAAGTAACAACCATCGAAAAGGACGTGGAAGAAAAGGAACCCTCGTGCACTGTTGGTGGGAATGCAAATTGGTGCAGCCACTGGAAAACAGTATGGGGTTTCCTCAAAAAATTAAAATTAGAAATACTTTATGATCCAGTAATTCTACTACTGGGCATTTGCCCAAAGAAAACAAAAACATTAATTCAAAAAGATATATGTATCCCTATGTTTACTGTAGCATTATTTACAATAGCCAAGATATGGAAGCAACCAAGTGTTTGTTGACTGATGAATGGATAAAGATGTGTACACACACACACACACACACACACACACACACACACACACACTGGAATATTACTTTGGCATAAAAAGAATGAGACCTGCCTGGACATTTGTGACAACATGGATGGAGATAGAGGGTATTACACTAAGTGAAATAAGTCCGACAAAAATGAGTGCCAGATTTCACTTAGATGGAGAATCTAAAAAACAAAACAAACAAAAATCAAACAGAATCATAAATACAGAGAACAAACTAATGGTGACCAGAGGAGAGGGTGCAGGGGGAAGGGAGAACTATGTGAACAGGCTTAAGAGGTATAAACTTTTAGTTCTAAAATAAATAAGTCACGGAGATGAGAGGTAACATAGGGACTACAGTCAATGATACTGTAACAACACTGTACAGTGACAGATAGTAATGACACTTATCCTAGTGAACAACGAATAATGTATAGAATTGTCCAATCACTGTTGTACACCCCAAACTCATATAACATTGTACATCCACTCTACTTCAGTTAAAAAAAAGAGCCGAGTACTGCCTGTACCTTTCTCCATAGATCTTTCAGCCAAACTGACTATAGAAATCAGACCCTACACATCTTAAAAAAAAAAAAAAAAAGAGTGGAGGGTTCTCTGACCCAATGGAAAAAATACACCTATGGGAAATGTAAACAATCAGAGCAAAAGGGGAGCCGGAAACCTCCTCTTCTTGTCTACCAAGGATCCAAGAAGGTTAGAGGGGGGCCTTGGGACGGTAGTTGCTGGGGTGGAATCTACATGACCACGGCCCCTCCACTGCCAAGTGCCCACGCGACCACCACCCCGTGGACAGCACCGCCTGGCACGGCCCTGGCTTTCTGGCCGGCCTCCCCCAGGGCCAGGTCATGGTTACTGCCGGCCCCAGATTTAAAACCCAAATTAAAGTAAGAGGCACTGAAAGCTCCCAACTTGGCTTTTCAGACAAAAGCAAAAGTTAAGAGCATCCCCATTAACATCAGTAAAACCAGCTGTTTCTGATTTAGAGGCAAATATAGCTCCAAAAACATTAGCAAAAATGCCAAAACAAACGACAACCATATCTACTAAGATGACTGAACTTAATGCATGAAAGCCAGATCCCTGGTTTATGGTCTGTCTGAGGAGCAAGTCTTGGGTGACAAAAGTACTATGTGTTTGTGTGAAGCATCTGCTTGGCAGCAGGCCTGCCTCTGGCCGTCTTTGGTTGGTATGTGTTCTTCTGATCTGTTCCTTTTACCCTCTGGTGGGCCGTGGCAATGCCAGGATTGTGGGCTCTTTATCATGGATTCTTTATCTACATTCTGTTTTCAAAAAAATCCCTTGTCAATCTTAATGTTGCGATAATGTATTTTTTGACAGCAACCATTTTAAGTACCGTATACATATATATCCACACACACATGTATATGGACGTGTAAAGACACACACATATTCTTTCCTCTTCTCTTAACATATGCATCGTGCAGGACAAATCCCTCAACACAAAAAATGTGTGGCAATGACAATGGACACCTTCCCCAGTCTACTGGGGTTGGGTGGTCATGGAGAACTGCAGAGAGGAAATCTGTTTGCCCTCCTCCTTCTTGATAATGGATCAAGGGCCAGTTCAGAAAACTTGCCCCGAAGCTTTGAAATGTGTGTGAAAATGCCAAGCGCTTGCTGAGAGCTGCAAAATGAAAACAAGGCAGAATGCAAGTAAACAGGGCAAGCTATTCCAGCCAGTAGGGCAGGATTCAAAACCTCTAGAAGAGGCCCTCGAATGTATGATGCATGGTGCAACCTCCCAACTCTCAGACATGTGTCTCCAGGCAGGCCTGTGTCCCGAGTTCCAGACTCCTGCGTCTACCTGTGCCTTCCCCCTCGCTGCTGGGCTGACATGGCACTCCGGAGTTCACAGGTCCAAACTGAAACTTGTGATCTTCCTGCCAAAAGTGCTCATCCCCTTCCTTGCCTTTTTTATTTCAGAAAAGGACACCTCCATTCTCCCCCCGACCCCGTCCCCCCTACATTCCACAAATACGTACTCTGTCAGTTCTAGCTTCCAAAACTACCTTGAATCCACTCTCACCTCCCATCCACATAGGATGGGAAGTGGTCTCATTGATCCCACCGGCCTCCTTGATTCGGCTCTCGCCTCTGCCTTCAATGTTCTCAAGGGGCAGCCGCAGTAATATTTTTAAAATGCCCGTCAGAGCAGGCCACTCTCCAGCTGAGCCCTTCCATGTACTGCTCTGATTCCAGGGCTGGAGCAGGCAAAGGACAGGTTGAGCCTGGACCATCTTATTGTGCTAGAAGGTAATATGTGCTCAAAGAATAATGGGGACATGTCCAAGACCAGCTCAAAGGGGCTCTCTCTCTTTTTTTAAAAAAGATTTTATTTATTTATTTGACACAGAGAGAGCGATCACAGGTAGGCAGAGAGCCAGGCAGAGAGAGAGGAGGAAGCAGGCTCCCCGCTGAGCAGGGAGCCCGATGCGGGCCTCGATCCCAGCACCCTGAGATCATGACCTGAGCCGAAGGCAGAGGCTTTAACCACTGAGCCACCCAGGTGCCCTCAAAGGGGCTCTTGCAGACCAAGCCTGGGACAGTCTGAGTGCCAAAAATGTAATTATAACCCAGGGAATAAATCAGGAATCCATGAACTCAAACTATACAAAGGAAGGAAGGAACGAATGAATGAATAGGGGAGAAGGAAATCTCCTCCTTCGAGTAGGTTGCCAACTAATACATGTATAAGGGATAAAGGAATTGCAAGCTGGGCATTTGGCTACCACCGTAGTAACAACTGTTGTAAGCAAGAAACAAGATACTGAGTGAGCATCTACTAGTGAGTGAATGCTTGATGAGAAACAATGTGTTTATTTAGCCTCAAAATATCTTTTAATACTTATTAAGAGGAAAGAATAGTACAGTGGAGAAAGCTGGCAATGCTGCCTTAATCAAGTGATCAAAGTTAACCTCATTAGTAATGGGACTCGTCGACAGCATGGTCTTGATACGTTACATCACGGTGTGTTCCTGCCAAAACTACACAATCTGAATCTAATCATTAGTACACATCAGACAAACCCACACGAGGGTCATTCTATAAAGTAAAAGGCATGTGACCTTCCACAAAGTCTAGGTCATTAAGAAGGAGTGATGGTCCCAGATGGGAGAGACCACTGGTTTCTAGATCCACCAGGGACATTAGGGGGACAATCTGTGACATTTTAATGGGCACTGAGGATGAGAAGGAAAGCCTGCCTCAAGGTTAACAGCCTTATTTTGATGACTGTACTCGGGATATACAGGAAAGTGTCCTTCAGCCCACATCAGCGACTTATCTTCATATGCTTTAGCAAAAAAAAAAGTAATATGGATAGAAATACAGAGTGTGATGAGGCAAGTGTGATAAATTATGAACAGGAATTCTTAGTGAAGGGTGAATGAAGCTAGCTGTTCTGTTCTTGCAACTTTTCTCTAAGTTTGAAATGATTCAGAATAAAAAGATTAAACAAACACACCTTTGTTGTCTTCCCATGACACTGAGGACAAATGCTAAAAAAAAAGCAATGTCAGGCCCCCGGTGACCTGGTCCCAGCATAACTGCCAATTATTTTACTTCAACATCTTCTTTCCTTGAGACCTTGATTTTGCCAACCTGATTTTGGTTTTCCAAACATGTTACCGTGCAGGAAAACTACCCGCGGAGGTGAAGGGGCTGCTCCATTCAAATCCACACGCATAGTGACATGGAAAATAATGACCCATAATGACTTAAAATAAGCGATGTCGGTAATTAGGATGATTTTCATAGTACCAAGAAGGTGATTTAACAAAAAGTTAAATAAGTACTAATTAATTTCACATAATAGTTACCCTGGGACCTCCTGTGAGATCTGCTGTTAATGATGTCTTTTTCTGTGATTAATTTTTATATGCAGACCTGGGGACTCCCCACCACATTCTCCTAAACGACTCCTTGACCAGCACACCTGAGTCTTCCAGCCTCCCTCCAGCCCCAGTCCAGCCTTCTCTGTAAAGAAAGAGGAAATGCAGAGAACCGGAAATAAATATCCACACAGCAAAACTTTGGTTTGACAGTGCTTTCTTTGTGCAGAGAGGAAATTAGTACAAGCAAGAGAGCATTTTGGAAGTAGTGTGTTTTTCTCTGCAGTTTTTAAAGGTATAAAGCAGAGGACAAAAGGGAAAAAGACCATATTCAATAAAGAGAAGATTCAAGTTCAAGTCTAACCATGACTACCACTTAATCACCTGAAAAAGCACGTTCTTTCTCTAGGTTTCACTTTCTCTCGGTCAGTTTTTAAATGTGGACAGCACCCTGAGCCCGGGAAGGCAGAGGATGAGTCACAGGACCTGTGGCTTTTATGGTGACAAGTACTGTTGGTTGCAGCAAAGGCCTTGATAGGAAGCAATGGAGGTGCCTTAGCCCCTCCCCTTTCTAGACGCCAACATGTTAGTTGACACTGAACGAGTCATATGTTCTTAACACGGCATCAGTTCCTCCTTTGAGGACAAACTTTTTCTTCCAGATTCCTAAAGAACATTTCAGAACCAGCTTTCCCACTCCCCTGTAACAGATAACAGCTAAGTATACTGCACGAAGGCAACATGCTTGTGTTTCAATGCAGGGAGGAAGACAGCTTAAGCTCTCCAAAAAAAAAAAAAAAGATGGAAAGGGGACCACATATTACAGATGAGAAAACATGCATGAGTGGTTGTATCAGAGGCACAAAGTAACCTGGAACTACCGAAGGAAAACCAAATTACAGAGCAAAGCACAGCCCACCTGTAGCAGGTGGCCTCCAACCCGGGCACTCAAGGGCACACGATCATACCTACTTGGCCAGCTTCCACTAGGGTAGGGAGTGGGCTCTCAGTATTAGACACCTCCCTGACCCTAAAGCCCAGGGACCTGTGCCTACAGTTTACCAACTTACCGCTGTGGCCTGCTCTGGCCTGTCCCACCTTGACAAGCAGGGAGCCAGGAAGCCCAGTGGCCACATCCAAGGGCAGCTGTCACGCTGAGGGATGCCCACCGGCTGCCTTTCCCATTAACCAGTTCTTTGGTGAGTGGAAGCACAAGGGGATTTCAGGGAATGACCTTGGCCTTCCTACCCCAGGTCATCCTGATTCCAGCAACAATGCACCCCGCCTCTCTCCAGCACTGGCTCTGCTCAGACCCTAGGCATCTTCTTACTACCCTCTCGGAAATTTTTAATGACTTATAAGGAGACCAAAAAGCGGAGGGTGCAATCGTCTGACTGCCGGTTAGAAGGTCTCCCTCTCATTCTGGCTCAGTCCTCCCCTGGCCACGTGGAGACTTCCTTCCGATTTATATTAATTATGACTCTGACCCTCCCTCCCCACACACATATAGACACGTTTTCTCTTTGTAGCTTCTGATTTTCTAGTTGTTGAACAACTAGGAACCTCAATGAGTTGTACTTGGAGCATGCTAAGTAGTTTAATTCTGCTGAGCATTATTATTTTCCATTTTTTCCCCTTAAAAACATGAAATTTTAAAAAGTCAGTTTCAGATGGTCTTAAAGGAGGAGAAAGGGGAAATATCTTCTTTTTTTTTTCCTCCTATACCACAAGTCTTCACTAATTTCATTCCATTAAGGGCAGACAGCATTGGGAGCTTTTGCTCACCAGAGTGGGCAACAGCTTAATGAAACCGTTCTCATCACCTAACCAAATGAACTAATTTATAGTCTTGCCTGAATTTTACTGGGTATTTGCACGATCTGGGGAGAAGCACCTTAAGTCTAATGCCTATCCTAGAGAGAGCATTCCTGAGGAGCCTGACAGAGCTGGATCTGGTTTTTTGTTTTTTTGGTCTTCTTGTGGTTTGGTTTTGGATGTATTTCTCTCAATATGTCAATTGCAGGAAAAGCTCCTTAATTTTGCCTAAGTAGGGGTCTTAGCTCTAATCCAGCTAATCAAAGTGTATTACTGGAAGACATAATAATTAAAACATGTTTGGAGAGAGGAGAGTGATTTATTTATTTCTTTTTTAAAGATTTTATTTATTTATTTGACAGAGAGATCACAAGTAGGCAGAGAGGCAGGCACAGGGAGAGAGAGAGGGGGAAGCAGGCTCCCCGCTGAGCAGAGAGCCTGATGCAGGGCTCGATCCCAGAACTCTGGGATCATAACCTGAGCCGAAGACAGAGGCTTAACCCACCGAGCCACCCAGGTGCCCCAAGGAGGGTGATTTAAACAGGGGTTTTCAGAAGAGGACTTTAAGAGGGGAGCTGCACAGGCCCCTGCCAGTGTCCTCACCTGCCCCATTCTGGCTGAACTATCCTGAAACTCTCCATACTTGGTATCATGCTCTTCCTGCAAGAGTTTTGGGGAACACTGGTTTAGCGCCACTGATATACCAGGCGTGCAGGCAAGTGGAAGGTGGGACCAGACCCACCAGTTTGGGAAATGGCCTGGCCGGCTCACTGCTGCATTCCCAGGATGCCCTGTGTGCAGCTCATACCACAGGCTGTAAGCACTGGTTAAATGAAGGGATGGAAGAACGGATGAATGGAGGGTGGCAACAGTGAGACCTGTAAGCAGGCAGAAAGCTCCCATTTTGATTAAGTTCTGAAATGTTTTCTCACATCTGGGTTGCAGACTAGATGCTTGGTGAGTCAACACCGGGGTATAAAAATAATTTGTAAGAGCTAAAACAAAGTAAGTAAAAGTAAGTCAGAATGCTGGAGGGATTTTTTTTTTTAAAGAGATTTATTTATTTAAAGATCTTATTTATTTGAGAGAGAGGAGAGGTAGTGACAGAGATGGCAAGGGAGAGCAAGAGCAGGGTGGAGAGGGAGAAGCAGGCTCCCTGTTGATCAGAGAGCCCAACGCGGGGCTTGATCCCAGGACCCTGGGATCATGACCTGAGCCAAAGGCAGATGCTTAACTGACTGAACCGCCCAGGCACCCCTATTTATTTATACAGAGAGAAGGAGAGAGAATATGCATGATGTGTGAGTAGAGGGAGGGGCAGAGGGAGAGCATCTCAAGTAGACTCCCTGCTTAACACAGAAACCCATGGAACCTCATGTGGAGTTCCACGCGGGGTTCGATCTCCTGACCATTAAGATCATGGCCCCTGAGATCATGACCTGATCCAAAACCAAGAGTCAGACGCTTAACTGACTGAACCACCCGGAATGTTGGTGTTTTAATGGAGACTTGAAAACCTTCACTGATTGGGTCCAAGAATGAGATTCTGTACATAAACTGACATCTGTCAGTCACTGTTATCCCCCTGAATCCAATGTGGTTCTAGCTTGGTGAGTCTGGGCCATAGTCCAGGTCTTGCTTGGTAAGACAGACTAGGCCTTTCTAGACAGACTAAACTTCTGTCTCAAAATTATGAAGGGCAAATAATGACCTACTCACTGAAGTCCCTCAACATTCAAACAGGGAATACACACTGAAGTTTCAGGAGACCGTTTCAAGGAAAATGAAAATACATGACCCATTGGCTAATAAACTTAAGGATTAACTGGTATTTTGCTACTCAAATACCCCCAAGATAGAAATATGAACCCAGTCTACAACAGTGCCTTCAAGAGAAATAAAATGCGAGCCACGTATGTAATTTTAAATGTCTAGAAACCACATTAAGTAAAATGATAAAGGTAATTTGGACAATAGAGGTCATTGAAACTGACGTGTACAAAATATCATCATTTCAACACGTAATAAATTTTTTAAAATTATTCATAGGATAATTTACGTTCTTTTTTTCCCATCAGGTCTTGAAATCTAGTCACGGCACATGTGAGTTTGGACTCACCCCATTTTGGGTGCTCAACAGCCCCAGGCGGCCAAGGGCCACACCCTGTCTGCAGGGGTCTGGAAGGACTGATGAGTGAAGGTCCACGCAATGAGCATCACCAAGGAAGCAGCAGGTCTGGAGTGGCCCGCTCTGTGGGCTTCCGTTCTTCCAGCTGACTCGTACTTCCTTTGGGTTCCTGTCACATTGTTTTAGTCTGGCTGTCCCTCATAGCACCTGTCACCTGACTCCCAGGGTGAGCACATGACCCTGGCCTTCCAAATATAATTTAAGCCACTGCAGTAGCCCAGCAGGAGAGCATGTGACCAACCAAGGCCAATCCGAATTCTGCCCCAGGACTGGACTACAGAAGCCAGGGATAGAGGCTTTCTCTTTCTCCTCGGGGTCCTAGGGTGTGATGTGGGGGCTCTTCCCATCACAGGGAAAGACTGTCTCAGGATGGGGCCATGAAGCAACCAAGGTCAACCCTAGTGCCAAGCCCTGAGGCCCTGGTGTGCGTCTCTCCTCCATGGATCTGCACCTACTCTCTATCCTCTTGGCACATTCTCTCATTTGCTCAGGCTTATTTGAGTTGTGCCTCAGTCACTCTCATTCGACAGGGTCATGATTGGAGCCAAGCCACACACCTGGCCCACTGCCACCATCTCCCACGACATGCCCCCGGGCTGTCTCTAGGACAGCAGACTGGGCCACAGAGGGCACACTGGCAACCCTTAAAAGGCAGGGCTTACAGCTTTTACGTTTCCTCAGTGCTGTGCTAGCTCCTCTTCCCTCCCCAGGCCACCACTTGCCTTTCAGACCTTTGCCCTCACACCTCCATCCGGTGGACAGATGCGTGCCAGAAAGGCGAGCTGGCTCCCCTTTGCTCTCCCCACGTGTCTACTGTCCTATCTCATTTCCCCTTTCATGCGTCCTGTCTTGAGAAGCAGGATGGTACCACGAATTTGTCTTGGCAATATGGGGTCTCCCCGGCCTCCTTCTGAAATGTATGAAAGACCTATTTGGAAGCACTGACCTTTTAGAAGCAACTGAGCACAAAAGGACACTGTTCTGGGCCTGAGGTGATAAACACAAAGATGACAATCATGTCCTCTGCCTATGTGTGGGATCGGCACGGATATTCCCAGCACGATGGCACACATGTTCACCTGGGACACAGCCACGTAGGGCCCTGGTGAGCTACCCCCGGATGATGTGTAAATAAAGCCAACCCGTCTAGACCCCATCACAGAGGATGACTGACTGAAAGAATTCTGATAAATGTAAATTTCGATTTATGTCCTGTGTTATTTTTTCAGAAACAAATTGAAGATTCGTCATAAGTGAAGTACTCATCAATTCTGCCCCTAGCTTGGGTCTTGGTCTCACCTCACCAAGTTCCAGACAGATGCCGAGGGCCTTCCCTTCAGGGGCCTGGGATCAATATATTCCCACGACAACAGTTTACTCACTGTAGTTCTGATGGAGAGTCTTATGAAATAAAGGAGTCGACAGGGAAGTAGACGGAACTTCTTTACCTCGAAGGAGTTTACAAGATAGGTAATTAAAATTCATAGCTCAAATGATTCTTGCTCCTCTCAGGAAGTTCAGCGCACTAATTAATGCTTCAGTGTGCTTAATGTTTTAAGCGATATGGAAAAATAATGAGTGAAATTCATATCGAGACATTAGTGGGTGGTTTTTTTTTTTTTACCCACTGAACCAACTCCCTTGCCAGGGAACTAGCGCGAGCCCGCCAGGACCAATGCTTCTAGAGAGAGCAGACCACAGAGCTTTGCTCTTCTACTTGGCTCATTATCGTCCTTCAGCTGCGAAGAGTGGGGAGCCGTTAGGCATGGAGCAGTCCCTCCCATTTCTCCACACCACACCAGTTTGGGCGCCTTCCTCAGACCACCCCATCACACTGTCCCTTCTTCCCTACTGCAGCAAGAGGACAGGCTTGTGGTTCTGAAAGGGTTGCCCTCGGTCACCTGACACTGCAAACATCTGTCAAATTAGTCCCTGATCTAAGACTGGTGGGTAGAGTCCCATGAGGAAAATTCTTGCCTCAAAATGGCCTGGTAGTCATTTCCAGAGTTTCCAAAAACTCTTACTTGCTGAGGAACCTAAGGCAAGTCAGCCACCCTGCCCAAGCCTCAGGGCCTTATCTTTGAAATGGGAGCACAGTCGTACCTACATAGCCAGCACAGCTGAGATAATGTGGGACTCCCTGAGCCTCCTCCCCCAGGGCCCACCTGCAGCAGGACTGAAGACTGAAGACCATCTTTGAGTATGTTCCCACCTCCTCCCATATAAATTAAAATACTTAGTCATTCAAAAACCTGGAGGACCCAGAAAAGTAGAAAAAAAAATTTTTTTAAATAAAAGCCTTTAAAATCTGCCATGGACTCATGACCCAAGGCAACCGCCTCTGACATTTTGTGTTTCCTTTCCTAAGTACAGGTGCCTTTTATGTAGTTGAGATCATGCTGCAGATACAACTTCGTATGGTCCTTCTTTCACTGAATATTATATGCGTTTTCCTGTGTTACTCTGTAGTCTCCAGAAATAGTACTTTTAATAGCTGTAGATGATTCCAGCCGGTGGCTGCTCAGGGTTTATTCAACCACACCAAGATGTTCAGACACTGCTGTTTCCAGCTTTTTGCTGATGTAAACAGCACTGTGGTTAGCAGTTGAGTTTATTCCCTTAGGGGAGGTCCCGGAAGTAGAATTATGGGGCTCTGAGCATGAAGATGTGAAGGGCTCTTGACACGTCCTGCAGGAGGCTTTCCTCATACACACCACCACGAATGCCACGGAAAGCACGTTTTCCATCCCTGGGAGTGACCATTCACAATTTTTTTTTTGATAACTTGATTCATGAAAAATGATCTCATCATTTCTATTTGCACTTCCTTAACTTCTCAAGAGACCAACTACTTTCCTGTTAACCATATGTCATTCCTCTTTCATGCTTTCATAGGAAGGAATGCTCTCTGTCAGAGTGGGCGCAATGGATCTCAACCTTCAGCATGCTGAAGAATTGGTGGAAACGTTCAGTGGGAGATGGGGATCTACCATTTTGACTAATTCTGATGCAAGTGATTCTTGGGCCAGAATTAGAGAAATTCTGGATTACAGTCTTAGTTATAAACTTTGTTTCTAGAGTTTTCCTTACACTGAAGATTTCATTCTTTTCAGTAAGTGTCCTCTCCAGGTGAATAGTCTTTAAATTTTGGTTGCATTTTTATGAAGCATGGAAGTTTAAATCAAATCTGTCAATATTTTATTTTGTAACTTCTTTTTGTTCTTCTACAGAAAATTCTTTACTTAAGTTTCACAAATGTTTCTTTTTCTATTTTCTCCTACTTAAAAAAAATCACTGTTAAATCTATCTGGAATTTCAGTTAGCTATCTAGGGTAAAGCAAAGATGTAAAATTTTAGATTTCGTTTTTCAGAAATGACTAACTACCTTTTCCAACATTACAGTGTAATTTCTCCCTCTGTCACCAACTCTTGGGGCCTCTTTTAGCTTACATCAAATTCTTACAGATAGTGGCGCCTCTGATGGAGACACATCTATGCCACATTCCCTCTCCTTCCCTCCTACTTCTCTCCAGTTTTTCAAAACCTCTTTTCCACAAACTTTAGCCTTAACGAAACTCCTGGTACCTGAAAACTTCCACAACATGGCTTTAGAGCAAAGTAAAAAATTCAACAATTTTAGGGGTACCTGGGTGGCTCAGCTGGTTAAGCACCTGCCTTTGACCCAAGTCATGATCTCAGAGTCCTGGGACTGAGCCCTCTGTTGGGCTTCCTGCTCCACAATGAGTCTGCTTCTCCCTCTGCCTCCCTGCAACTGACCCACACTCATGTTCTCTCTCTCTCAAATAAATAAAATCTTGGGCGCCTGGGTGGCTCAGTGGGTTAATGCCTCTGCTTTCGGCTCAGGTCATGATCTCAGGGTCCTGGGATCGGGGCCCGCATCGGGCTCCCTGCTCAGCGGGGAGCCTGCTTCCCCCCCTCTCTCTGCCTGCCTCTCTGCCTCCTTGTGATCTCTCTCCCTCTGTGAAATAAATAAATAAAATCTTAAAATAAATAAATAAATAAATAAATAAATAAATAAATAAATAAAATCTTCTAAAAAAAGAATTCAACAATTGTAATTTCTTTCTAGTGATGACTAGGATATGTATTATAGCTTTTTGTAAATTCAATAAAGTCACATTTATAATAACTTCATAATACTGTTGTGATTCGAATATACTTGAGGCAGAAATTTTGGAGCTGAAGAACTCTAGGGAACATTTATAGTTCAGTCCCTGTGAGGAAACAAACTGAGACCAGGAGTCATGACACCAGGTGCCCAAATTCCTGTAGCTAATGGGCAATGGGGCTGGAATTCTCAGCTGGTCTCTGCTGGAAACTATGCCTGCCCTTTGACCGGCTGCCACCATCCTCTCCTTTCCAGGATTTATTAGTGGTCATAATTAAGCAGGGAGGCGACAGTTTATTTGAAGACACTGTTTAGGGTCTCTTACTACTTTCAGTCCTATACCCAACTGTCATCCAAACCAGAGAAAGGGGAGCTGACTTTAGGCTGAGGTGCCACGTTGGCTAAAATAAATGCTTCTAGAAGAATCGTTCGGAAATAGGCATCTTCCTCAGGGAACAGTACTAGGAGGAGGAAACTGACTACCTTCCTCTCCCCAGCGAGTCTCTAAACTCAGGTTACCCTAGATTCAAACATACAGGAACTCCATGCCCGGGCGGACAGTGTTGTCGGGTGACGTGCCACAGTGTACTCTGTGTACTGATGTGTCCCGGTCATACACTGGCTGCACCCCACAGCAGGGGACTTGGGGCTCAGGGTGAAGCAGCTCAAAGCAGAGAACAGGTGTCAGGGCAATTCGGGACAAACAGTAACAACAAGCTTTTCCCTCGAATAGAATTATTTTTACCAGTCTGAGGTTAAATAGAAAGTCTTGTTGGACATATGGGAAAGTTTCTTGACAACGTAAATGTCAAATCTAAAATAATTTCCAGCTCTAGATCTATGTATTCTCTGACTAGAGAGAAATGTCCTCTTTAGATATCTCCAGATCCGTATTTTCTGATTATGCAGGTAACCTCTTAAACGCTGACACATTTAAGCAAAAGATCACTTTTCCACATGTGATGGCATGTGTATATTCCTGTCATTCAGTAGGAAGCTTCAGAGAAACTGTATGCTCTAGACGTAGAGGTGACCATTTTATGGTGGCCTGGCTCAGCTCCGTGTCACGCTGTGCAGGGCATTTGAGGCTCTGCGAATTATCTTTTGATTGTCCATGTCTTCCTTTGTTAGATCCTTTGTGAGTTCCCTTGGAGCCCGGAGTGGCAAAAACTCAAGTTCTGATCCAGATCTTGACCTGTCCCTGTTCCTATAAGAACTTTTCAGGACATTAGCCTCCCAAGTATAATGCAGACATTTCTTCTAGAATATTATAAGATCCTCAAAAATTGCATACTAAAAAAACAAGGATTATGAAAAAAAAAAATAGGGATGGAGCGGACCATCAAGAACCCCGGGGACTTTGTAATCAGGATTCTCGCAAAATCCGTAATAATCTTCCCAAAAACATGAACTCGCTGAGGCTGAATCCTCCTGGGCCCAGTCAGGCACCAGAGCCCTCAGTCCTGTGCAACCTTCTCCCTGGGCGTGTGCTTCCTCCTTGCCAGAGAAAGTCCTTGAAGACATTCACTTCTGTAAGAGACTAGATCCATCGAACTTAAAATATGCGCCACGGACCCCCCTCCTTCTTCATCAATCCTTTGTTTTCTCATCCTCAGCACAGGAGGGCCTCTCTTCACAGCATTTTTATCTGTGGTTTATCACTCCCCAAACACAGCAGGAACCAAAGTGGTCCTTGAAGTCACTATATCAGCTACTTCTTGCCCGAAAAGGAGGAACTTCTACACTATTCTTGGCTTCTTTCTGAAGGTCTTCACATCCTGCTGAGGCCTTCTGATTCCTTGTGAGATCAATGCAGAATGTGAATGCATTCGGGAAAGTCTCACTATGTTCCAGCCAAAGCAAGCCGTGCCTCCTGTGGGCATCACGCCTTGCGGAGAAGTCGCTCATCAGCTCCTTGGATTTGAACATTTTTTTCTTCCTATTGATTGATTGGTAAAATATATACAACATAAACCTGACCATTGTAACCATCTTTCAGTGGACAGTTCAGGGGTCTTAAATATTTTACTGCAATAAAAAAAAAGTCTGCTAAAACCGATTTAATCAAAAGATAAGAAAAAACGAGATCAGAAGATAATCATAAAGTATTTTTACCACCATCCTCCTCCTTGGTTTTTTTTTTTTTTTTTTTCTTGTCTTTTCTCAAATTAGTGCTGTGGGTAGCAGATTAGCAGCAGCTTGGGCCAAGTTCAAGGGAAGAGCTTAATGATCATCATTATGTCTTATACTCCAAAAGTCCAAAGAGTTCTGAGATACAAACAAGTAGTAAATGTTTCTTCTTCTGTCCAAGCTTACGTTTTAGGAGGAAAGCAGAGAGAAACTAAATGCCTCAACAGCATGCAAGTGGAAATTTCTAGGGTCAATGCAGGCCTAAGGTGGGTATCTGATGGCCCAGGTCCAAATTGTGGCTGTGTGACCTTGACAAAGGGACTGAACCTCTCTGGGTCTCAGTTTGCAAGCTATAAAGCGAGGGTACAGAGAAGAGCAGATGGGTTAATATAGTCACTGCATTTCCAACAGCGGAAGGCACATCACAGTCCTTACTAAATGTTAGCGATTATTACTGAAAGGTTAAGACCCACCAACCCAAATATTTCAGGTGGAGGGCCTACGAATAAGGCATTTTTATTTTGTGTGGTTGAACTTCAAAATGACTTATTCATAGAATTCATAAAAATACCTTAAATAACTTAAGGACATGAATAATTGCTCTTTCAGTGATGAAAATAAATACTCTTTTTTAGCTTAAAAAAGGCTCATTGTTATTCTTGGTAGTCAATGGCACAAGGGTTGTTATTAGGATCGAAAAAAAAAATCTTGACAGCTTTGACTTAACTCCTACACTCAGAGGATGTCATTTAATTTAAAAGTGCAAACACACACAAAGGCAAGAGAAGAAACGCCTGTTTAAAACCATCCCCTCTTTAAAACTTGCAGATGTCTTTCATAACCCTACATAATATTTTTAGAGTTTATTTATAAACTTAGATACTTTAGACACATTTTATGTAAAACTTAATGTTTTAAACTCTGAAAACTTTTTTCTTGAATTCTAGAAAAGTAAAGGATTCCAGTGTCCCCTTTGACTACCAATGATGTTAAACACACAATAAACACACAAACAATTAATGTGGACAGAGGGACCCCCTTCAGGAGAAACCCCCGGCAGCCAGGATCACAGCGATGGGCACCAGGGCTGGTACAAACACGGCCAAGTCATTTGGCCGTGGCCTCAGGCTGGACACAGTGCCAAGGGCAGGGAGGCCATGACATCGAACTTCCGGCAGGTGTCAAGAAAATGACATTACCACAGAAATTTCAGAGCAATTGAGAATACTTCATTCCTGGCCAGAAAACCTCTGCCGCGTCAAGGCCGAGAGCAGGCATGAAGTGAGACAGATGAGAATCATCCACTGTAGGGAGTCCTCAGATCGTGAAGACGGCCAGTCACTAGTAAAAACCAGGAAGGGGCTTCTCTGCCCAATAAAACGGTATGCTCCTCAGACCAGTAGTTCACTTATGTGAAATCCAAGTTGAAGGAAAGCAGTCAGGAGTTCTCTTCATGCAAATGCTGAGGTGTCTGTGCACCTCAAGACCAAGTGCACAGCTGATAACGGACAGTCACTGGGTGGGCCCTGCTGGCGACCACCAGACCACTCTCAGTGCCCGCTACCTGACCGGGAGCTACACAGCCTGAGGAGCTCCCAGGCTAACAGGGGCTGGTCTGTTGTTTATTCTCAGCCAGCGCCAGGTTGGTACTGAGATCCTAAGTATACAAACAGTAGCCAGATCGTATGTAGATATAGAACTCTGACCCGCACCCTGCAGCAACCTGGCCAGGAAACCAAGTCACCAGCCTGGGAAGCCAGCCTCCTATCTCCACGTCACGCCTGCAGGAAGTCAGGCCATCTCCACTAGCAATAATCCAAAATGCCAACCAACAACCTCTGTAACGATCAGCCCTAAATGGCCAGGACTTGAGTAAAAATGAGTAACTTCCCTGATTCCCAACACCCCCCACAGCCAGCTAACGAACTACTAGACCCTTAATGGCTCACAGAGGCCCCTCCTTCTTGAGCCTGCCTCCAGCTTCCCCACGCCGACAGCCTATCAGGGCACACTGGGAGCCTTCCCTGCTTCTACTCTAGAGCTTCCCCCCTCCTCTGCCTGCCCCTGAGTCTCTGCCAAAATGCAAGGGATGGTGGCCGACGCCCTTGCTCTAGTCGGCTCTGCATAAATAGTGTTTGCTGGATCTCCTCTGGTTGGCCTTTGTGTATTTCCACAGTCCCGTCTTGCTCACGCCTTCCTCATCCTTGCCTATCTATCTCCTTCCTGAATCAGAGTAGCCGGAGGAAAATTCGTTTTGATGAAAGGGTCAACCACTGCTCTGGGAAAAAGGTAGACCTACACAAGACCAATATGTACGATTACAAAACATTCTTCTTACTTTCAGTTCATATACATGACTTGCCAGGACAGCATCAGTAGTGACTACTCACTGATGTAGAATGGAAACAACCAGAAGTTCCCCTACACTCATCAATCTAACAACTCAATGGAACGGCAATGCATTATGAAGGACTTGTTTCAAAATGCACCCTTGGACCTATGCATGTCAGCCTTCTACCCTACATCTCCGACACCTGTAGAGTCAATGGGGAATTTTGTGGAAATCGGTTCATAATCACAGGCTCCTTTGCGTTGCTGGGAGAAAAGAAAGGTGAACTTTTCAGTGGAGTTTATGTATCCTTATTTCTTCTCATTCCCTAAAAATTGGTGCTCTGAGTATGAAATACATGGTTAAGGAGAATCACCAAAATGTTGGCTGATCTGAGTCCCCCAGCCTCTAAACGCTCTGGGCCACAGGCCCCTCCAAGCACCAGCTCCCATCCCCCCTCCCCTGGAATCTGGCCCTCAGCGGCATCCCAGGCACACAGGGGGGCTGAAATTCCTTAGTTCTGGTATGGGATCACACTGCAATTCCCATCTCTCAACCTATCTGAACTATGGGTTGAAAGGTAAAGGAAGTCCTGAGCAGGCTTCCTGACATGTAAGTCCTTTTCAAGCCTCCACTACTTTCCTTTATAAAGGGATTCTTCAGCCAGGCTCACAAATGTCATCTGTTTCCTTAAAGGAAATGGAAACTTTTTTTTTAAACACAAAGAAGTGAAAGTTCATACTGGAGTTTGGAAAGCATTTGAATTTAAATTATTTTTCTTCTTTTGCTCGACTGAGTGTTAAAAAAAAAAACAAGAGAAAACACAGGTCGGGGCCATTTCAACAATTCACACACAGCCTTTAGCCTATAGAAAATTCAGCGTGTAGAATAAAATATTCCCAACATGCTGAAAACATTGTTAACTGTTACCTGAGATACGGGAGTCCCTTCCCGTAATGAAGGTACTGATTGCCTGTTTATCTAGATGTGTATTTCCTACCCAATCCTCCAGGCCTCAGAACCAAATCACTGTTTGGCTGTAACCCGATTTTAATGTGTGTGCGTGCAATAGCAGGGAGTTTTACAGCCAACGATTAAAGCTTGAGCAAAACAGAGACGTTGGACTTTGATCAGAAAATGGATTAAATTCCCAGATGAGCCTGATCAGGAGCGGAAATGCCAGGAGACGCCAGCATTCTCCACTTCTTCCAGGAACAGCTTGGGACAGAGTCCTTTCATTAGGACTGTACTCTTCTGCAAAAGGATCCAGCTACAATTTGTAAAAAATGGCTGTCTATTCATGTACAGGGGGGTGTCTTTGCTTAAAGAAGGGACCCTGGATGAGGCCGCCTGCAGCTTCCTGCCGATGTCCCCTGTGGGCTGTGCTGTCCTTAAACATGTCTCAGAGACGGGACATAGGTTTCTCTGGGCACAGTGATGTGCCCTGTTACGTGGCCTGTTAGTCAAGCCACGCAGGGCCTGAGATGCTGCCCGATCACACGCTTATGTACTTCATGTATGTGGATGTTGCAGAAACATGAGATGGCTCTGTATGGACACTCACGCCCAGACCAACAACCAGGGACACAGCAGCATCAGCCCCCACACCTAGATCCCAGGCAAGGTGATGGGAGCCTATGGAGACTCTCTACATGGGTGCTGGCTACACCCCAGAGATGAGGGATGGAAAACCAAGAATTTTCTCTGCTTATGCACAGGAGAGAAGTAGCTGCCTTTCTCTGTGTATCCAGAAAGGAGGAAGCGATACCTCTGCTCCTTGGAGATGAGATAGAAAGGACCCTGGGTTCTTGCCTTGAGATTTTGAATGTAAAATTGCCCCAGGGGTCAGAGAGTTCCATGTGTCTGGGCTTTTGTGACCTAGAGAAGTCTCCAAGGTCTGGGCTTTGTCCCTTTGGAAGGTGAATACCTAGGGAGATAGCATTCTAGTCTCCCTGGCACCTGGGACTTAAGTGTGTGTGTGTGTGTGTGTGTGTGTGTGTGTGTTTCTGCAGGATCGGTCTGGCTATGGAATGTTCCAACCCTTAGTCATGGACATAGCAGCCGGCTGCTCGTCCTGGCCATTCTCCTACACAGCCCTACAGCAAGATCCCAGCCACCCGGGGATGTGTATGCTTCTTTCTCTCTTAACACTTTCTCCACAATTTTCTTAGGTATGCTTGGCATGAACATAAATGTTCACTGAAGAAAACTTAACAGTGACAAGTAATAGGCACCGCTTGTTTACTGAGTACCAGGCACAACCTTAGGGGCTTTGCACGGACTATGTCGGTGAATCCTCAGATGGAGAGCATGAAGCAGCCACTACCAGACCCCTAGCTGACATGGGGGGACGTGGAGGTTCCAGGTTTCAACAACCTTCCTAAGTGGCACAGCTGGGAAGGAATATAGCAGGAGCCTAATTCCAAGCCCCTGATTTGTAAGCTTTGTGTTATGTTTGACAGACAGATCAGTCCTTTCATTTACCCATTTTTTAAAAAATTAAAATAGAATCAGACTGTCATTTCTCACTTGTCCCCTTATACTTCTTAGGCACTAATAATTTTCAGAATATGTTCACCCTCAATTATCTCATTTGATTATCACACAAATGCCTTTTGGAAGGTGGGCCTTGTATTCTCAGTTTCTCAAGGACACAGAGAAATGAAGTACTTCCCCGTGGCTGAAAGGGGTTCGACCAGGGGTCTCCTGGTCCTGGTGCCACCTGGTCTCTCCATCTCAACCCAGTGACTATGCAAATTCGTCTTCAAGGAAAAGAAGTGAAATCAGTGCCTATGATCATGAGAAGCAAATTTTGAATGTTTAGGGTCAGAACTTATGGGAACCCTAAAAATAAGCTAAGCCAATGGTGGCGATGTGGGGACTTAAATACACAGTATTTGTCTTTTAATTTACAACTACAATCCTGCTCCTGTTTGTAAAATGACCGGCACCTACATTGAAAGACAGATAAGGGGAGGAGCGAGAAAGGGTGCATGATGGCCTCATGCCCGGAGGCTGAAGACCTGTTTCCGGGCCCAGCTCTGCCACTGCCAAGCCCCAGCCTCAGTTTCCTCTTCTATAAAATGATGGCCCTGGTGGCCTGACCGAGTCTCTTCCAGCTCCACAGCCTCGACTCTCCCCTAGAGGATACATCCTGGGGAGACTTGGCCATCCAAAAGAATCAAAGCCCAGGACAATAGTGTCTGTCTTCAATCAGATTGGAAGCTAACCCCAGATAGTTCCTAGAAGTTTTCTGATAGTTAACCGAAAGAGGAAACTGCAAAAGCAAAATGTAAATTGTTTATCTTAAGAAAGGTAATCTGTAGTTAGGTATAATAAAGAGAATAGAACGTTGGGGTAAATATGGCATTATATAGCCTAGCTTTAAGACAGAATATAAAATAGATCCACTACGGGCCCAAGTTATTGGAATCAATTATTTCCAAGTGAATTCAGCTTCTGCATTGGTTGGGAAAAATCTTGGGATATGAGGTTTGCCCTAGAACACTACTAAGTTCTGGAAGGATGGGGACAAGCTGAATGACTCTGGTATCTGCGAGCATCAGAATTTACTAGAATTAGCCATACGAGTGCCACCACTTTTAAGGCACTGTTGTTTTTAATTCTGGATCCTGGAAAATCTGCCTGAGAACTAAGAGGAGCACCATGTTTCACAATTTACAGACTTCACCTCAAATTCTTTCCAAACATCTTCCCTATTTCCAAGCACACTTTTCCCCATTTGAGAAAGTTGGGAAGCACTTTTCCTCCCAAGCCCTGCATACCTCTTTCCCAGGCCCTGTTCTCGTGGCCCGAGGACGCGCCTTCATGCTAGGAGCAAAACTCAACACCGAAGAACCAGGGAAATGTTGAAACTGAGATGCTGATTCTGCCAGTGTGGAATACATGAAGAAGGGAATTCACCGGGCTAGCCTACCCGCGTAATCCGAGTTCAAGGGGCCCTTGAATCAGAGTTAACTTCTGCTCATATTAATTCACGGTTGGCCATGAAAACAAGTGATCCCAACCCCACCATCCCCCATCATCATTGCCCAGGGCACAACTATAAGCCATAGCCCGAAAACCGCCCTAAATCAGTTCCTTTAGTTTAGAACTCTGTGAAACAATATACAGCCCAGAGTAATTAAGATAGAAGTTATTCAGCACTCATTCTGAGAATGTGCTAGATAGCTAATCCTCCTGCCTCTTTGGTGTGGGCGTGTGGTACAAACCCGAGCCAAGGGCTAGAACAAACTTGATTTTGTGTGTGCACGCCTATGTATGCCAATCACGGGATAGACCAAACTCCCTTACTGACGGTCATTTGGGGTTCTGCTTCCGTTTCCATCAGTGGTGGGAGCAGGGAGACAGACAAAGACACAAGTGATCGAACAGGGCTCCTCAGGGCTTCACCCCCAAGATGAGCCCAGCACCTTGGCCCACAGCGGTCCAAAGGCGGAGGGGGGCCACTGGGTAGATAGCGCCCCAGGAGTCAATCCCCATTATTCAAAGCTCTCCAATACCTGGCCTGCATGTATTTTTCCCTAATGGACATTGAGTGTGCCGGGGAAGAAGGCAGGAAAACGCTCTTCAGGTGATAACTTGTGAGAGGCTTCTCCATAAACCAGTCAGCTGCTGGTTTTCTAGGCTCCGGGGATGATGACACTCAGGTGAAATGGTTTCTCACCAATGGGGTGCTATGGTGGCCCCTACCTTTTCGTGCTGACTTCTCTGTTGCTCTCCGCTGAAGAAAGATTTACCTGCCTCCAGGGGAAATGAGGAGAGACGTAAGGAGTGTCCTGATTTAACAGTCCTTATTACAGCTAAAGACATAATTTTGAAAAGCAGGTTAGCTACTAAAAGGCAGCAAGGAACAGCACAATGATTTTGCCCTAAGATGATTTTCCTGCCAGCTTTCCTCCCTTATGGCCTTTGACACCCAGCCTCCACTTCCCGAGGGCTGGGCTAAACCCGGACACCAAATCAGTGTTGCTTTCTACCCCAGGACAACCCCGGCCACCACACAGTAACCTCCAGCTCCAGACAGCCGCATAAGCTACAGAAGTCATGTTCAAGATCTTCGCTTTGCTTTGGACACATCCTCTCCTCTTAGAAGTGGCGTTTCAGAAAAAGTAAACAAAAACGAACTGTTCTATTTTTGGTTCTCCTTTGAAGGGCTACATTCGAGTTCTTGCTCTGAATGTCCCCGGGCACGTCACTTAACATCTCTGAGCCTTGGTATCTTGTACATAAAATAGGAATCGACCAGTGCTCCCTCCAGAGACTGCAGTGGGTGGAAGCAAAGGAGCTCAAGGGCTTGACCATGACAGGTGAGGGCAACCCCGCCTTGACCCCTACACCTAATGATACTTCATGCTGCCTTATTAGGGAAAAATGACAATGAGATGTCCCCGGAGTGGCAGTGACAAAAGCTAGGGGATAAAGACGTGCAGGGGGAACGTCCCTCTGTGGACCCTGTCCCCCCCATGCATGAGAAGCACTGTTCGAAGTTGTTCAAATACACAGGCATTTCCTTCTGCATCACAGACATGCGGGAGTGCTGTGCTTTTATTCTGTTTTATCTGGAAGGAAGTCGGATGTCAGTGCCTACAAGAGTGAGTGGGTTCCAGAAGTGAACGTGGACAATCTGTGTCCAGCCTCGTGCTTGTTTCTCCCTGTTCCCGGCCGCCCCAGGACGCTGGCTTCCTTATCTTATTGTGCTCATGTCGGAGAGCAGCCTCGCAGCACACAGAGCGAGATAAGACAATGGTAGTGGTGGGGGGCGGGGGGCGGTGAGGAGCCGGCCGTTTGGACTGCAGTGTTCCCTCCCAGGATTTCTGGGTGCTGAGTGCACTGGCTGAGGCCAGGGGGAGCCTCATTCTAGCAGCAGGACCGGATTCCAGCCTCAGAGGCAACATGCTCTGGTCTCAGCAGAGAAAAGGGAAGCCCTGAACCTTCTGGAATGGGTCAGCGGGCCCGCCTGGCTGCAGGAGCTGCGAGTTCTGGGAGCAGGGAAAGGCCCCTTGGCTTTCAGAGCCTTTCATTTTCATCTGGAAAACATGAGCCAAGCCGTTCTGGATGATCACTGAGGTCCTGTCTTCCTCTGTTCTGGCTACTGTAACAAATTACCATAGACTGATGGCTTGAACAACAGAAATTTATTTCCCACAGTTCTGGAAGCTGGAAGTTGGAGAACAGGGTGCCAGCACTGTCGGTTCTGGTGAGGGTCTTCTTCCTGGTTGCAGACAGGGGCCTTCTCTTCTGTCCTCACATGACAGAGACAGGGCTAGCTAGCTCTCAGGCCTCTTCTTCTAAGGACACGACTCCCATCCATGAGGACTCCACCCTCATGACCTAATCACCTCCCAAAGGCTTGACCTCTTAATACCATCACGTTGGGATTAGGGAATTTTAGGGGGATACAAACACAGTCTATTGTAGATCCTTTCCTTCTATTGCAAAATTTCCTTCTATTGCAACTTATTAGCCAGAATCAGTGTGTGTATATGTGTGTGTGTCTCCAATCCAAAGAATAAACTGTTTTCATTGAAAGTCAGGTGTTTCTTGTTCCTTAGGGGACTGTGACATACGAGGAAAGTAACAGGATCCTTCCAGGGAGGCCAGAGCTGAGCCCTAATTCTGCAGGCCAACGCTCATTAGAAAAAACAAGAGGTCGTAAGAAATAGCACATGTCACACTTATCGTGGTGAGAGGCCCCATGCATCCCATAAAATCTCAGGATCCATGGGAGTACGCAAAGTCTATTTGATTTAGACTGAATTTTCAGACACAAAAGATTATCAGGCTACTTTGTTCTCATAAATGGCAAAAGCTTTTGAAAGCAAAGTGTGCAACCCCCAGCATCCGCCAAGACACTGTAAGTGTTTGGCTTCTATAGCTTGAGTATTTCACTTTTTCCCATGACGTTAGCTTTCAAGAGAACACTGGGATATATTGTGTCTTTAATTGCTAGCATGTACCTTGTCGGAAAAAAGCAAGCACTTCATTCAAAAAGAAATCACCTTGAGGCTGGCATTTACTGGTGGAAATGGCGGTGTGTGGGGAGTCTGAGTGAAGAGCTGGTCTCAGCAGCGAGTGACAAAAATAGTACCACTACTTTTCGCTGTAATGGACATTCTCTCCTCTTGATTTTCACTGTTTAGTATTAATACCTCCCTTTGACAGATGAAGAGACTCAGTTTTGGGGTGTCTGTGACTTGCCAAGGTCACTTTGCCATGGTGACCATGGCAGGGAGCCAAGGCTTCCGCTACAGGCCACAGGCAGTCTTCATCAAACCACTTAAGATGCTGCCAGCCCCTACGGGGACAGCCACTCACACGCTGTGCTTTAAAGTCAGGTCATGGGTCAACGCTGCCGCCGCTGAGGAAAAGACTGAGTGTTTTCATAGGTAGCTCATATAAACAATATATATAAGAGCTGCCAAACGCAAGCTGCTAGAAAACACAAACAGAGCCTCAAGTAAGTTCATCCTAATGCACAAACAGTAGCACAGACAGAAATGAAACTCTGCGGCTTAATAGAGCTATGTACTTGGACACACGGCAAGACAGAAACAAGAGATTTTGTACATATGGGTTAAACGGCTGGCCACATGCAACAGCTAACTCATGCAAACACGGCACAACCTTATAGACACTGCGAACACAAAAGGAACTGTTCTTCTTTTAAAAATTTAAATTTAAATTTTTAAATAAAAAATTAAGCATGATCTCAGGGTCCCCTGCTCAGTGGACAGTCTGCTTCTCCCTCTCCGCTCATGCTTTTTCACACACACACACACACACACATACACACATATACACACACACTCTATCTCAAATAAATAAAATCTTTTAAAAAATTAAAATAAATAAAAATTGAAGCATGATGTCTCCTTCATTAGGCACTACCACCCTCTCCCAGGTCTTTGCCAGTAAGGGGCCAGCGCAGGTCTGCAGCGGGTTAGCTACAACAGTCCCGCCGTGTGCTTAGAGATTGCCACTAGCCCAGTCACCGGGAGATAAAAGAGAGAAGAGAGCCACCGGACAGTTGGAAGGGTCACAGACTCTTCCTGCTGCGTCACTCCACAGGCCCCAGAGAGCAAGAGTCCACATGTGTGGCACAAAGGGGAGCCAGCCCCATCCCCAGTCACCCAGCACAGCTGCTTCGGAGGCACACTGGGACACTGGGGAATGAATGGCGGCCCCAGAGCTGTTTGGGCCCCTCAGCGGGGCCCTGGCTGAGGAGGATCAAACTAGTGCCAGGACAGGAACAGCCAGGAAACCTCCCGGGTGAGTGTCTGGAGCAGGTTTCTAGAGAACTCAGGGGCGAGGATCCTGGAGGAGCTGTCCCCAGGTGGGAAGGCAGACCCAGGTTGCTCTGAGGCCCTGTGGAGGGAGCAGGATGCTGTCCCGTTTCCTTGGACACTGTTGAGCGGGTCCCACCTGTCGTGGGCAGCCCGGAACAGGTACAGGTGTGTACCTGTTCACACGCCTGGGCGCCTGCCCCACAGGAGGTGCCAGGGGGCCTGGGCGGGGCCCACAGCCCCAGCCTGAGCCCAGCCGGCCATGAGAACGACATGCACACACGGACAGGAGCGGTGATTCTGGGGGCACTATCCCAGCAAGAGTGGACTGACAGAGAGTGGCCGCTGCGGCCCCTGCCAGGACACCCCCCGTGGCTCCCTCGAGAGCAGGGAAGGGGCGCAGAGCACCAGGAGCTAAGAGTTGGCTTGCTTGGCGTGGATGGAGGTGAATGACCGCAAAGAAGGGGGAAGAATGGGATGTATAATGCAGGGGAGGGGGCTGCTTTCATCAAGGCCACGTATAACTCTAAGTTGAGGGGTTCTGTGCTTCCCCAGACACCATCTCCAAAAGTGGTGGCTTTCCTGATCAGATGAAAGTAAAGAAGACAGTCCAAGGGCAGAGGGTTTTTTATGAGCTATGTCTTCCCCCCACCCCCCACCTGTAAACACCCAGCTCCAGCTCCTTGGGTTGGTAAACCTGGTGGGTGGGAGTGAGCCATCAGTTCCAGAAATGCTTCTGCAACAAGTGTGGCAAGTGTGACAAGTGCTCCCATGATCCCAGGACCAGGAAGAAGGAGGCCACCAGACGATTCAGGATAGAGACAGACGCCAAGAGTAGAAGCGTTGCGGGAAAGTCCCGGAAGCAGCTCTGGAAACAGGGAGCTTCCTTACCTCCAGTGAAATCAGTTTGTCCTGAGCCATAAGTCGAAGACAAGACCATCAGCCAAGGGCTACATATAATTAGAAATAGAAACAAGTTCCCTAACTGAGAGACCATAAAGGCTCTTCAAAACCACCATGCAACTCTGTTGTGCCTGCATCTCTCTGACAATCGTTGTGAAGGAGAAGGGAGGAGAAGCCATAAAAATAAAATCCTCCCTGACCATGAAAGCCTAGGCGAGCGCAGCAACGATCTCTGTTTTGGGTCTTGAGATGAACTGATAGCCCGGAGCTACAGGGCAATCATTCTGGGTAAAATTCCAGGTGACATGCCTGCCCCCACTCCAGCCACCCCCCCCAAACCTGGGGTTTTCAAGTTTTCCTCAGTTTCATTAGGTCATGGTCTTCAGAAGAACAGGCATCTTATGCAGTGACTGCAAGCCATGGTCTTTCGTAGACGGCACAGAGGAAAGTGTTGATGGGGCAAACACGCAATCTGGACGGGCAACTCCCAGTCCCCCACCCACCTCCTCGGAACCACTTCACCAGCTCCCACCACCCCCCCGCCGCCCCCACTGTGTCAGCAGGCAGGCTGAGCACACATCCTGAGATGTGTACACCTGTCACGCTGCCTATTTGTACAGAGGACTTAACCTTGCAAAACGGAACAATGGAAAATCAAAGCTATCTAGTTGTGGACTGGAAAAAAATACTGGGCTTTTCTAAGCACTAACAACACATCTGAATCTCACTGCAATGGGCTCTTAGTGAAACTACCCCAAGAGGACTGTAGGCCTACAAAGAGGAACAATGATCAGGCCCCAGGGTGGAAATGGAATTATCCCATTCCCAGGAACTTCCTGGAAACATCAGATTTTCTTCTCTGAATTGCAAAGACTACAATAAACTCACATTTCAGCTATGTGTCGGGCAATAAATATTTGTTTTTTTTTAAAGATTTATTTATTTATTTTTAAAAAGATTTTATTTATTTGAGAGAGAGAGAAGGACAGAGAGCACAAGCCAGAAGGAGAGGGAGAAGCAGGCTCCCCGCTGAGCAGGGAGCCAGATGCAGGGCTCGATCCCAGGACCCTGGGATCATGACCTGAGCCAAAGGCAGTCGCTTAACTGACTGAGCCACCCAGACGCCCCTTAAGATTTATTTATTTATTTTAGAGAGAGAAAGAGAGAGAGCATGAGCTGGAGGTGCAAAAGGAAAGAGAATCCTAGAAGACTCTCTGCTGAGCCCAGAGCCATATGCAGGCCTTGTTCTCACCACCCTGAGATTACAACCTGAGTTGAAACCAAGAGTTGGATGCTTAATCAGCTGTGCCACCCAAACACCCTCACAAAGTATTTGTTTAAGTGACTCCTCTATATTCAGAGAATATACAGAGAATACCTGTAAACCCTACAGGTCCCAGAAAGAGTAAAGCTTCTTAGAAATGCTTGGGGAAGCCTGCTGTGTCACTGGATGAGAAGGGTTTGGAAGGCCATGTCCTCAGAGTTTTCTTGGAAACTGATCACTGAAGGGGTATGTCTCCTAACACCATTCTCAGGACTCTTTTGAGATGACTGCAAGGTTGGTGATATCTACTTAGTTTTTCAAATATTCTCAACTTCAAATATTCTCTCTTGTATCGTCACAAACCACTCCAAAAATGGAACACTCCAAAATGTTTATCATGAACTACCATGCAGCTATTAAAATCATGTTTACCTGGAATGTTTAATGACACGGGGAAATGCTTATGTTCAGATGAAGGCGAACAATCAGAATGGAAAACTATAAATGGTATGATGTCAGGCATGTGAAAATGCATAAAAGAGATTCAAGAGACTGGTAATGCATGGTGCTGGTTCAGACATGGGTGGATGGGTGAGAAGGTGCATGGACACAGTGATCGTAGTCATCCATTTTGCAGCTTCTATCCATCCAACAGATGTGCCCCTTTACTCAGGAATCCCCTCCTAGTAATCCCTGACTTAGAAAAATCTGGACTGTACCCAATGATATATAGATAAGGAAGTTAAGACAACATGGATTATAATAGAACTGGAAACAGCACAATAAGTATTTAAAATGAATTAAATAAATTATACTTCTGAGTATGACTACATTGTCTTTAAAAAGAATGAAGTAGTTATAAGAAATAACCCCCAAAAAAGTCGCTATGTGAAAATGCATGGTACAAGTTCTGTTAGTTTAAAAAGAAAACATACATATATGGGTATATATGTAAATGCACAGAAAACAACTAGCAGACTACACCCCAATGGTTTATCTCCTGAGAAGCGTGGAGAACTATGGGGTGTGTCAGTTAGGATGCTTTTGGCTACAGCTAACAAAAACCTAACTTGACCTGCTGTAAGTGGTCAGGAAGGATTCACGGTCTCCCAAACATCCCAAAGCAGAGATTCCTTGCACGCTAATTCAGAAGGTCAAGGGCACTATGGAGGCCAATTCTTCACTTTTGCATTCTTTGCCAGGTCAGCTGGGACCTGGGCTAGCATGCTCTGGTGGGTGAGGGCTGCCCCACGTATAGACATTGCATGGCCAGGTGAAGAAAGGGGCTGCTTTCCCCTCTTGTCTCATTTGAAGGACCAGAGAAGCTTCCCAGTGACTCACCCTGGTGCTTTATTGGCCAGGATGAAATCCACATGCTCAGGCTGAGCCAATCACTGGCAAGGAGGGCAGGCCCAGGGTAGCTCTGGCCAATCAGGATTTATTTCTGAGACACGTGGGAGCATGGCAGACACTAGCCAAACCCGGTTTCTGCCAGGTACAAAAAGAGGAATGACCCTGGTAGGGCACAGACTGTGAAGGGGAGTTTTTTTACTAGAGATGGCCCTAGATTATTTGAAACTTTTACGAGATTACATATATATTTTTAAATATTTTATTTAAAATAAATAAATATATTTATTTGAGAGGAGGAGCATGGGGGGGGGAGGGCCAGAGAGAGAGGGAGAAGCAGAATCCCTGTCGAGCTGAACCTGAGACAACATGGGGCCCAGTGGGACCCCAGCACCCCGAGATCATGACCTGAGCAGAAGTCAGATGCTTAACTGACTGAGCCAGCCAGGTGCCCTGAGATTATATTTTTAAAAAATCTAACATTAAAAAAAAATGTAATGCATCGATAAAAGACCAAAAGGAAATTCACCTTGAGATTGTAGGTGATCTTCACGATCTTCACTTTTTTCTGTTTTCCAAAAATTACATATATTTTTATAACAAATATAATAATTTAAAAGATATAAAGATGTTCTCCCATTCTCCATAGTTTGACTTTCAAGGGGCCCAAATATCCTTTGTGAAATTGTGCAGTGCCATTTTTGGTTTGAGAGAGGGAAGAATGAGGCTGCTCACCTCTGTCATTTGCTTTTCTTTAGATGGGCTTGGGTCTACGAGATGTCTGGATGACTCTCAAAAACCCAGGAACAAAATCCTCCCAGCCTTCTGAGAGGCGGCTGTCCACAAAGTTGGGTCCCTGGTTCCCACTTCCCACCCTCTGGCCCTGCCACTGCTCTGACCTCCACTTTGGGTGCTCTCATGTTTGCTGCCCTCCTCTCCCTCCCTTGTTACTCCTTGTTACTCCTCCACCTCCCAAGACTGCCAGCCTTGGATTCAATCTTTCCTCTACTTTTCCTTCCCCCACACATTCAACGGCCATTGGCATTCCCTTACAACTCGGTTTTCAAGGTTTATTTTAGTCATGGAGTGGGAATGGTAGCAGTAAAATCTCCTTTGCAAATAATAAATGAAACTCTAATATGTATGTGTATATACACATATTTCCTATCTATATATCTAATACCTATATCTATCTAACATATACACATATATATGTGTATGTGTATATGTATGTATACACACACACACACACACACACACACACACACAAAAGTAGAGCAATGCTGAAATATTTTGAGGGTCATCCAGATTCCCAGATTACCCCTCCTAAGATCAGGGTGACAGAGACCCCTGCCTTAGAAGATCTATCTTTCCCAGATGTCAAGAGGAAACAGTCATCTCAGTCTGGCATAAAGTATAAAATGTCTTGCCTGATGAATTCTGACACACCCTGCACTAATTTCAGGTAACTCATCAAACTGAAAAGGATTCGCTGATGGCTTAATCCTTCCTTAAAAGTGCCTTGCCAGGGAAGACACCAATGCCCCTCAAAGAGAAAAGGTAATTGCCCTTCCCTCTGAACCATATTTTGAAGGAGTATGACTGACTGCATGAACGCCAGTTGGTGTTGGTTTTTTTTTTTTTTAAAGATTTTATTTATTTGAGATAGAGAGATAGAGAATGAGCACAAGCAGGGGGTGGGTTGGGGCACAGAGGGAGAGGGCGAGCTGAGCAGGGAGCCTGATGTGGGGATCGATCCCAGGACCCTGGGGTCATGACCCAAGTGGAAGGCAGATGCTTAATCGACTGAGCCATCCAGGCCCCCCTACCAGTTGGTCTTGATCAATGGAACCTACAGACTAAGTGGGAGGAGCGGCCTCAGATAAATATACTGCTAGAAGTGTATCACCGCAGCTGACCAGAAGCCAGGGCTCTGCAGGAGAAGAGTGGAGATGTGCATGCTCCAGAAAATTCCGTTTTGCATCTGATGAACTTCCACAGCTGCCCACCCTCCAGCCCTAGCCTGGTTCTCCACTGCTTACGTTGGGTTTATTGGTTATCAAAACTGAATCTCTAATTGGTAAGCTATGTGGAAAATATGTTAGGAAACCCTTCTTCCTCTTGCCTACCAGCCCCCTCTTCCTCATCGACAAGAATACAATCACTTTTCTTATACCCAGCATGCGTCCTTTACTGGTACCTGGTATTCTACCAACTTGACCAGGGAAGCATTATTCCCACTATTTTTCTGACCAGGACACTGAGGCTCAAAGAGGTTAAAAAAGTTGCTCCAAGTCACACAGTAGCTGAGCAGGGTACCAGTAGCTACCTCAGGTCTGTCTGATTTCAAGATCTGCATTTTATTTTTTGCCAGATCACAAATCTTTCCATTCAAAGATGACTCACTAGAGGGCAAGGTCAAGCAATGTGAAAGCCCTACCAGAAAAATCTTCTTTCCTGGGCCCTTCTCTGGTCCAGGACCTCATTTTCAGTCTAGAAAGAACCTCTCTTTCTTGTCAGCTCCTTGGGGGCAGAGAGGACCCATGTTGTTTATTTTTCTATCTCCTGGGCTTACCATACAGTAAGTAGGTGCTCTGTAAACATAGGCTGAATTGGATTAAGTGTGTTACAGAATTTTGCTGCTGTTTCACAGCATCAGGAGCACATGGTAGCTTGTGAGAAATCCAGAATCTTGGGTCCCAACCCAGACGTGCTAAGTCAGTATGTACTTCTACCAAGATCCCCAGGAAATCACATGCACTGTAAAGTTTGAGACATGACGTTTGGCACATTCCACCTTCTTTAATACACTGTTATTCTCTCATCGGTGTAGAAGCAAAGCTTTCTCCTTTCTATTCTGCATCAACAGATGGAAACCACACATTGTTTTATGACCCACAGAAGTTCAGGTGATCTTGGAGGGAACTTTACCTGAGAGAGGACACTTCACTTACAATGCCGAATGGTCCCCAATGTCAAAGAATTCAGTGAGCAACAGTAATGCCTTAGATAATGAATGGCTGCATTTAGAAATTCTTTTTAACAAAGGTTCAGATTTAACAAGTACTTATTTAGGGGCCCCTGGGTGGCTCAGTGGGTTGAGCCTCTGCCTTCGGCTCAGCTCATGATCTCGGGGTCCTGGGATGGAGCCCCGTGTTGGGCTCTCCGCTGGGTGGGGAGCCTGCTTCCCCTTCTCCCTCTCCCTGCCTCTCTGCTTACTTGTGACCTCTCTCTCTGTCAAATAAATAAATAAAACCTTTAAAAAAATAAGTACTTATTTAGTGCTCCAAGGTACTATTAATCATCATCATATTTAAACTTGAGTTACTCATAGTTAAATACTCCATTAGCATTCACAAATTTCTAACCTTTAGATAACTCTCATCAATAATTCAGCTCATTTCCTACACCTCTTTATTGAGCATCTATTATGAACAAGGCCTCATAGGGATGAGATGTGGTGGGGAATATGAATGCGGCAGTCCCTGACCTCCCATCTTTGCTACAAATAGAATGAAGATCAGGAACATGCTAATTAAACATTTGTGTAAGCAAATAATGCATCGAGTATCATTTCCACTATTTAAATGTGAAACTCAATTAGATGCTTCTATGATGCAGCCAATTAAACCGTTGGCGTAAAGCAGCCAAGAATACTGAGTCACTGGGCTATTTTCAACACCTTGTAATTTGACCTCTCTTGGGAAAGAGATGTCACCTCTTACATGGCTTACATGGGATCAGAATGGGACAATCAGTGTCCTGATCACAATGGAAAAACTGGCTTTTTCACGTGAAGAACAAGATACATACTTGTTTGAAAAATTAGGAAAAAGGACTTAGCTCTTTGGGTTCTTAAGGTTCAAAAGCAAGACTTCAAAAAAATTCACATATACAGATGATAATATAAAAAGTATATGCATGCAGTGTTATTTTAATCTGAGCAAATCACTAATTTTGAATTTGTAACCAGAAATCAAGTGGCAGGATGAAGAGCCAGCTATAAAGATTACCAAGAGTTAAGAAAGATGGTTCAAAAAATAAGATAAATTCAACCTAATAATGATGTACGTCACATGATGTGGGTCTTTTAACCATTTTCATTACTTTTATCATTCTCATTATTAAACAGCCAGAAACAGTAAAAAGGACCCAAACTCTTAAAAGACCAAACATGCTTAAAAACAATCGTTATTTTCTACATAAAGATGAATTCTTCAGTCACCATCGGAACACTCTCATCATATCAGGGAATTTTTTTTTCATCACACTAATTAGTAAAGCCTCACTTGGTTCTTTTCTTGGCACATTTAACTCTTTAGGGGGTAACATTTTATTAATAACATATTTCCTGCAGAATGAAGTCCCTTCTCTCACCTCCGCAGGAGTCACTTGGGGGAACGGTAACAATAAAACCAATTCTTTGGTCGCGCACAGTGGGACAGATCAGCAAATAAATAGAGACATCGATTTCCCAGAAGAAAATGGCTAAAGGCAGCACATTTACAATTCTTCTAAGCCACACTCCCCATCTCTCTGGGAGATGGAAGACAAGTATTGAATGTCTTTATGTTGCACACTTTATTTCTAACTAAATGTTTAAGAAGAACTGCTGAGAAATGCCAATACTTCTACAGGTCCTGGTTTAGCTGTGTAATGAAACACAGGTTTTAAAAATTTATTATATTTTGCTTTTGCAAAAATAGTGGCCCTAGTCAGAATAATGCCTTTAAATGTGGTATTTATTTGGGGGTTATTTATTTTGGGGATTTTTAAATAAAGATTTTATTTATTTATTTTTTAAAGATTTTATTTATTTACTTGACAGAGGGAGAGAGATCACAAGTAGGCTGAGAGGCAGGCAGAGAGAGAGGAGGAAGCAGGCTCCCTGCTGAGCAGAGAGAGCCCGATGCGGGCCTCGATCCCAGGACCCTGAGATCATGACCCCGAGCTAAAGGCAGATGCTTAAGTGACTGAACCATCCACGGTCCCCCATCTTGGGGTTATTTTTGCCAAACTCTCCCTTTAAGGAAATCTTTGTGACAGAAAGACCTAGTAGTTGCCCTTGAAGTTTGAACTGTCACTTCCCACCCAAGAAAGGCAGCTCTGCTTTAACGCAAGCCATAATTAGTTGGTCAATTCACTGGTCAGGTACTAAATCACTGTTAGATAGACAGAGGTGTGGGCAGAGCTACACCTTGCCAGGAACAGCTTTCCAGCTAATTATCTGGAAAGTCCAAACAGGGAAAACCCTGTTAAGGAAAAGAAGCTTTGGGTTCTAAATGATCACAAATGACCAGTTCGTCTCTGCTAATTGAGTTAATGACTACACAATATTTTACCTGTAAAGAAACAGGCCAACCAATTTAATGAATTTGGAGCATGATAATAAAGCAGCAGGTACTAATGACAAACAGGTGGGGCTCTCCCCTCTCGGACCCCTTCTGAACACCTGTTGAGTCCCGGGGCTTTTAACTTTCTGAACTACAGCTTCCCGGATACAACCGTGGTAGTTTTTAGACTTTCTGGAAGTGCGTGTGTATTTTTAAGGTTTCCATCTTGCTTAATCTACAAAACTGGTTACTAATTATTTATGAATCACAGGGCTGAAAACAAACTTTCTTACCTTGAGCAGTTAAGGAGTGGCAGGCAGAGGAGCGGGGTGAGTTTTTAATTTAGCCCCTTGGCACCTGTCCCTACCCCCTGGTCAACGACCCTGCGCAGCTCTATAGAAAGGTCAAAGGTACGCCTCCCTCCTCCGCCCGGGGAGGGGGCACACCTCCTATCAAAACAACACGCTGGCACCCAACCTAGGGAGCGGTGGCAAGGCGAAGCGAAGGGCCAGGCTACACGCTCTCTAAACGTTCAGGCGGACTGGGTACCCCAGTCGGGCCCGGAACCAAATCCGACCTAAGGACCCGGAGAGATCGCGGGCCGCGGGCGCGCACGCCGCACTTCCCAGGGCTCCCCACTCTTCGCGAAGGCGAACGATGGGGCTCAGGGAGGCTACAGGGCAGCCTTCCAGGCTGCTACCTGGGCACGGCCTCTATCCACCCCGACGGTACCCTCTGAGCTCCCCCAAATCCTGAGGTTCGGGGTGCTTCGTTCTGCGCTTCCTACGGCAAGACGCACACGGAGCCCACCAACCCGGCAGCCGCTGCAATCCTGCAAGACGCGGTGTCCCGGGCGGCGGGACCGGGGTGGGGATGAGGCCCCCCATCCTGCGCCCCGACCCCCGCACCGCGCAGCCCCGTGCCCGAGCGCCCCTTTCGGCCCCGCGAGTCCACCTCGCCGCCGAGCAGGTGACCGAGTCCCGCGACCTCGCGCGCACGGGCTCCTACCCCGGCCCCCCCGCATCCCCGGGCGCAGCCCCTTACCTCGTAACTGGCCGGGGCGACCCCGCGGGGCCGGGCGCGGACTGGGCCGGG
>LNAC01000546.1:646522-717939 GCA_002007465.1 Ailurus styani
CCCTCCCTCCCCCCCCTCCCTCCCCCCTCCTCCCTCCTCCTGCCTCCTCCTCCCTCGCCGCCTCCTCCTTCCCTCCGCTCCCGCGGCCGGGTCTCTTCTGGTCGCACGCCGGGCCTTGGCCCCGACCCAGCCTGGGACTCGCATTCTGCGACCCCCGGGCCCCCGGTTCCTCTGGGCGGCGCAGACACCCGCGCGCCGGAGGCCGCCGCCGCCTCTGCTGGGCTGCCAGGGACGCGCGGCGGAGTCCGGCCTGGGGCGCGGGGTTGGAACTGGGCGCGGGGTGGGGGGCGTGTGCTTGGAGGTAAACTGGCTGAGAGGGGAGGTAGGCGGACGCGGGGCTGCCCCCCGAAGTCCGGTGAAAGTTGTCGCCGGGGGTGGCAAGGAATATTCCTCCCCTGCCCAGTGCAGACAACCTCGCCGTGCCCGCTGCCGCCCCGCTGTCCCGTGCGATGGGGGGAGAGGGGGACGAGCACACCCCTGTCGTCCCCTCCACGCTGTCCTCGCGGGGCGGGTCTGCGCGCTGAGCCAGAGGTCGGGCACAGGTCGCGTCTCTGCGCTCGGACCACCGCGACTTCTCAATGAGCGGTGGCGGCAGGGCGGGGAGGGAGGGGGCAGTTGGGACACTGGGGTTGGGGCAGAAAGCTGGAGAGCGCTGTTGCGGGGAGGACCGCGGCGCCTGCTGGGGAGGGATAATCGGTGTTGCTTCCAAGGCGAACATAGCAGGTCCGGAAAATGGGTCAAGGATGGAAAGGAACCGGCCATTTGACCGCCCCCCCCACCCCCCACCCAGGCAGAAGCATGTGGGGTGTGGGGCTGTGGCCAGGAGCGCGCCCTCCGAGATCCGCTCTGCCTCTCCCTCCCCGCCCCTGCTGCCCTCCTCTCCTTTTGCACCAGTGCAGGAAATGTTCCACTGACCTACATATTTTTCCAAACATACGTGACCTTTTTTTTTTTTCCCCTCTGTGGGAGGAGACAGGCGAGAATCCAAGAAAAGGAGAAGCTGGAGCGGCGCGCGCTCGAGCAAACAGGGAGGTTTTCACCGAGGCTCCCGCAGCAAACACTGAACCGAGACAGATGCCCAGAAATAGTCCCCGGGAGCCAGGAGCGGTGGTTTGACACTCTGCGGGCCCCCGAGGCAGCGACGGGTGAAAAGGGGAGATCCTGTGTCCCGCAACGGTGACCAGGTTCCCCTGGGCTCAGCGGCTTCCCTCCACCGCAGGGCGGCGCCTGGGGAGAAGCCCAAAGGGGGGGGGGAGAGGTCCCTTACGCCCAGGAGGTCACCTAACACCACCTAAGTACAGAGCCTGGCGCCGTGCTGTGCACCCAGCATCCTCTTTCAGATGTCCCTCCGTCTCTCGCACATTCCAGCAAGTAGCCCTAGAAAGGAAGGCGCCCTGGCCAGTCTTTTTCTATCATACTCTGTTTTGTGGCCAGAAGGAATCTCCTAGGGCGCTTCCTCTGAACACCAGTCGGGTCACTGTGCTGGGGTTCGCTGCCCATTCAGTTCCAGGGCCCTCGCTTTATCCTGTCCCCGCTCGAGTTCAAGACAGGCCCTCTCCCGCGCAGACCCGACCAGACCAACAGCGCCTTATTTGGGCATGCAACCCCACACCGTCAATTAGATCAAAACGCTCACACAGAGCTCTTTCCCCCCCCCTGTAAAGTAGGTCATTCTCTTTATTTCCCACTTGTATTATTTTTGTCTAATTCTCCTCCTGAAAAATAATCAGCTGCAAGGAACTTTGAGCATCCTAAGAGAAGCCGCTATTCTTAGGCTTGCTTCTGACTTGGAGGGCTTTTCAAAGAGGAGGAGGCATTTGGCACATTATGGTTTTGAAGTCCCTCCCTTTCCAAAAGGAAAAAAAATTATGCTATTTATTTATTTATTTATTTATTTATTTATTTATTTATTTATTTATTTATTTATTTTTTCTTCAGGCAAGTAGGTTTTGCCCTACCCTTAAAGCATGGTCCTAATACCTACTAAAGGATAAAGTTTTGTGCTTTTAACCTGATTCAAAGCTGACTTTAAAGCCACCTCCCTTCCTTTCCTGCTTTGAAAGCGATTCCAATTCCCTCCTCCCTTTTGGGAACTAGTTGAACAATCCTTAAATGATCTTTTAGGAAACAAATGACCTACAGTAATACATCAAATAATTCTGCAGTGCAACAAAGGTTTTCGCTACTGTTTTTACCTGTTGCCTAGTAGGATATCTTACCAAATGTGTGGTTTCTGTCTCTTAATAATGGAACTGATGTGTATATAGTTGATGCTCTCACTCCAGACTCCATCTCATCTGCTAGCGTTAATCCTACTGGGTAGGACATCTGTCGGACCAGAATGGGAAGTGGAGTAGGCAGCACAGAACCCAATCAGGACTAGAGCACAAGCAGGGTCGTCAGAATATTGTGCCTTTCTCCCAAAATGTAGAGTCAAAGAAGAAAGTTTGCCTTCTGTTCATCCTATGCATTTGACAGTCCAGTTCCTTTTATTGGCATTTGTTGGCAGCTTCCATGAGTCGGGCTGGGCTTGACCTGTGAGGGATCAAGGGGAGCTTGACGGCAGTTTCTATACAAGAAGGATTTACAGGGTAAAGACGAGATAAACATGAGGCCAACGAGGGCTAGTGGCAGAAAACAAATGCCCTGTGGGTTCAAAGGAAGGAATCAGGGTGGGCTTCTTGGAGGAGGTGACATTGACGCTAGGATTTTTCATCCACTAGATAACAAAGTCAAAATAGATCATAAGCTACACTTTACTCAATGGGCAGCATGGGGCAAAAGAACCACTTTAAAATTACATTGCCAATTTGGGGAAATTCTCAAGTCTCATGTAGTTAGTTTTTTAAAAGAACATGGCTTTAGTCATTGAATGTTGCAATAGAGTATCCAGGAACCTCAGATATTTTTCAAAGAATCAAAACTTATAGAGGAGAGGGTCAAATTTTTTCATTGCAATTATATCAATCTTTGAAGATCAGTGAAACAATTCAGTTTTTGCAATCTAACTGGAAATTCTTTTCCATCGTAAAAGTTGAATCTGTGGCCTATCCTAATTTAAAACATTTATCCAATTAAATTCTCAAAATACATACAGTATAGGTGTCCATATGTGGTGCTAACATACAGGCAAGAAAGTGTGGGCTATTCCAATAATTACAGCACTAGCTTAAGGCTTGGGACCCACGTTAGGTATGCATAGTCAGTAAATGAAACAGAAACTTTAGGGTAGACAAGAAGGGCAGGGTTCTTTGCCAGATGACATCATCACAGTTTTTCTGAATAATCATAAGATAGAGGGCCTTATTTCTTTTTTAAATGGATGTCCAGAAACCCCTTTATGGATTCTGAACTCTGAGTAGCAGTTTTCATTTTCCGGTGAAAAAGAAAAAGAAAACACAATGCCAGGCATCATTAAGTAGGGTAACGTCGTGTTAGGGAAGAGCAATGTTGCAACTGAGACAGAAGGGCAGGTGGAGTCAGTATGAAGACGAAGAAGAGGCTTCAGAGCCCAGTAACCAGAAACTGAATGACTCAGAGGCCAGGGCTTCTGGGCACCTGTAGAAGGAAGATTCAAAAATGTCCACCTTGTGATTGAAATAATCAAGGTGAGAATTTGAACACTTTGGTTCTGCAGAAGCTTCGCAGGGTGAAAGTGCAGGGTGGTATCTCATTCACTGCAGCAGGCCCTCTCACGGGCTCTGAAGATGCTGCCAGGAGACAATCAAGGCCTTGTGCAGCTCGCCTGGTAAGGTCAAGACTTGGCACCTGTGCCTATTAGATCATGTGGTTGGCAAACCCAAGAATGAAGTAAGATTTCCTTACAAAGCTGGTGTGGAGGACCCAGGGAGGAAATGTGGGCTGGAAGAGTCTGGAGGTGACAAAGCCCCAAAGCCTCAGCCAGTTCCCACCAGTTAATTGCACTGCTTTTGGGGACCACAGGAGGAAATGTTATAAGCATATGTGCATGCATACAAACACACGACACACACCCACACACTCCTGAAAAAGACGTGGCAAGACTATTGACAGTATGGGCACCTGAGAATAATCTTTCCTTATAGTTAAGCCCATTGAGGAAGTCCCTTTGTGTACATTTTCTCTAATAATAAATTTTGATTTTAGGTCCTATTTATTTCTCTTCTAAAAAGAATCTTTTAAAAAATAGCCTTAATTTTTTAGAATAGGTTTAGGTTTACGACAAAATTGATCAGAAAGTACCAAGTTCAAATATTTTCCCCAAGTCCCTCTCTCAACAGAGTGGGACATTTGTTGCAATCAATGAACCTACACTGACACATCATTATCACCCAAAGTCCATAGTTTACAACAGGGTTCACTCTTGGGGCTGTACACTCAGTGGGTTTGGACAAATGTATATTGACTTGGGTCTACCATTATGGTCTCATACAGAGGAGTATTTTTCACTGCCCTAAAAATCCTCTGTACTCCACCTATTCATCCTTCTCTCTCCACTAACCCTTGACAGTTACCGATCTTTTCACTGTCTCCATAGTTTTGCCTTTTCCAGAATGTCATATAATCACATAGTAGGTAGTTTTTCAGATTGGCTTCTTTCACTTAGTAAAAAGCAGTTAAGTATTCTCCATATCTTTTTGTGCCTCAATAGCTCACATCTCTTCAGCACTGAATAACATTCCATTGTCTGCATAAAAAGGTTTTTTAAAATATATTTTAGTAAATCAGGTTTGCAGTACTAGAAGGTAACATTTATCTAATACTTACGTGCCAGGTACTTGCATTACCTCATTCATCTTTGTAAGGCCCTATAAAAAAAAGATTTATGATTTCCAGGTAACAGATAGGGAATCTGACCAAGAGAGGCTCAAGGTGCCCTCAGTCACTTGGCAAATATGTGGCAGTGCAGGGTCTGATCCTGGCTCAAAGACTGCCAAGCCCACACTCCCTCCCGCCCCCTGGAGCACTCAGCTGTGAGTGATGCTGGCACAAAGCTATCGGAGACATCATTCACTTTCCAGGAGCTCTTGCTGGATAAGGAACTGATGCTAAAGCCACATGTGCTGCTACATCCTGCATGCTTCTTGTCTCCGTTCTCTCTGGTCCTCTCGGTACCTTAGTTATTAATATGTTTATTCCATTCTTGAGGCAGGGCTCTCTTCCAAGTGCTCAGAATAGCATTCCAGGATGAAGGATCAGAATTGGCAAAAGAGCAGCTCTCAGTCCTAACAATTCATAGAAGGAAATAAAGTCAGTGGGTCAGTACGTGTGTTATTGGCATATTGGCACCCTGCCAAGGGCACTGTTTGGACTTTGGTGATAGTGGGATGGGAGTGTCCTTTTGTAAACATGCATGATGCTCAAACCAGCTCTAGGCTATGGGTTGGGAAATGGAGCCAGCTGCATGGGGAAAAGGAAAGTTTGGGTGCTGGTCAAGCCTCCCTCTCTTGGCCTATGAGAGTGGGACCAGTGCAGTTTCCCCCACCCCCTCCGATGGAGGAAGCTTATACCTCTGGTCAACCTTCTGGTTAATGTAGAGGCTGGGGGTGTTAGCCTTTCTCATTGGAACCCGATTGTTTTCTTGGGGCAATACTCAGCTCAAAATGTGAGTGCTCCCAGGAAGTATTTAAACCACCCCACCTTAAACTAAGCCATCTTGGGTAAGCCTGTGGAATGTGGAAGGAACACTAGCCTTGAAGCACGGAGAAAATTGGAAGGGAAGAGAGAAGTCTTTTGTGTACAGGGTTCTGGGAGCTGGAGGGAGGGTGGGGTGGAGAGAAGGTTCCAGGGATGCAAATGTGGGTGAGCTGTAAATGTGCCAGAAGGATGGGAGGGGTTTTTCAGCTCCTGCAATTAGCGGAGAGGACTTCAAAGCAATTGTAGAATCAGAGCGAAAGCACATACGCGTAGAAGAAATCACGTCAGCTCTGTAAGGTGTTTGCTTCTAGTGGCATTCATGAAGGCACAGGCGAGCTGTTGAGACATGCACTTCTCCAGCAAGTGCGAGGAGCACGCTTTCAGCACAGGGCGGTGATACACGAGTGGCCATTGTCTTTAGCTGTTCTCAGCTCCTGTCCCATGTAACAACTAAGAAGAGGCAATTTACTGTGTTTGCATGTATCTGTTAGTAAGAGCTCATAGACCCTAAATGGGCATTTTCAGTTCATTTTCCGAAGTGGTTTCCAATTCTGTCTCATCTTTTTGAACTCTCTGTCTTCTGCTCAAATGCCATTTGAATAGCTGTTTCTATACTAATACGTACATAACCTACCATGTACCTTTGCCCAGGAAGAACGTTTAGTGATATGAAATTCATTACACATAGTTCACTTGAAGTGAAAAGCTAATTATGGAAAAACGTTCTCCAAGGAGCTATTTATAGCCCCTCCCAAGAAGGCAACAGACGACGCATTTCCCGCTCAGGCAAACCTTCTTTTATTAGTTGCTTTGTTGTGAGGTCTTGGTGATAAAGAAGCTTTTCTCCATGGCTCCAGTGTAACACTTGCATTGACAGTGAACGTGAGGCTATAATACAGACAACTGGACTCCTTGGGGTTTTTTTGTGCACGTGTGCTGCTACGTGTTCTTCGAGATTTCTTCCTTTCGAAGCCAATGAGGGGTTGCCCTTCAAGTGAAGGATGCTTTCATAATGATGCCGGGGCTTCTCTGTGTTCTTACATTCCAGAAACTTGTAATTAAAGTCACTTTTCCTTTTGATGACACTAGTGAGGTTCAGATGGTGCCCAGTGTCTCTGTCTGGGACTGACTGAGGACCACGGCCTTTATTTAAAGCCCTTTCACTTGAGAATCATAGACACCCATGGGTGGCATTTTGTTTTCCTGACCCTTAAGCATTCAGACCAGTGGTTCTCAATGTGGGTTCCTCAGACCCACAGCCTTGGCATCACCAGGAAACTTTGTCGAAAGGGAAATTCTCAAGCCCTACCTGCACCTGCTGAATCAGAAACTCTAGAGATGAATGCCAGTAAATTGTTAACAGGACTTGCAGGAGATTCTAGTGTACCTAAAGTCTGAGAACCACTGATTAAGGCAGTTGGTGATGATACAAGTTGGGGACGCTTCAACTTTCATATGGTTTGAGCTCACGTTACTGCTCCTCCTGTCCTGAGTCCTAGGCTAGGAGCGGGTATGCATGAATTTGTTTAATCTTTGCAGGCTCCCACTGAGAGCAGTTTCCTTACTATCCCCTTCGACAGCTAGATGACAGAATGGGGGCCTAGAGGGGTGGGGTTAAGTTACTTGCACAGGCGACCCTGCTGGCAGGGAGCAGAGTCTGTCAGCTGCCCATACCTACACTTTGACCACCCACACTGATGCTGGCTTGTGGGAACACTCAGCCAAGGGATTGATAAGAACTTTAATAAACTCCCTTCCTCACTTCCTTTCCCCATTGTCCTATCCTTTATTTCCTTCTCCTTTTCTCAGGGCCTTCTAGTCCTTTTCCCTCCCTCTCGCTCTCCATCTCTCCCTTCCCACTGTACTGGCCCTATGGAAATGAACTGCTGTAAAGTATTATCATCCTATCTTTTACCTTGTTTTCATTTAGCTCTTCATCAGAGTCCAGTTTGGCCAAGGGTAAATCATAGCACTGAGCCAAAACCTGGTGAATTCAGCTGTCAAGGTAGGTTTGGGAGGCATTGTTTGGATGCAAGGGAGCTAGTTGTCTAAGGGAAATGACACTGACCTGGGTCAACAGATCGAGAAGTAGATATTTGTACTCTAACATAAAAATAAAAATATTGGGCTCTTGCCTACATGGCAAGCATAAAACATTAAGAAAATAGAATTGAGGGCTTATAAGAAAAGCCCTCACATCTATGGTCAATTGATTTTGAGGAGGATGTCAAGACAATTCAATCGGGAAAGAACAGTCTTTTCAGCAAATGGTACTGAGACAATGGGATATCAACACACAAAAGGATGAAGTTGGACCCTTACCTCATACTGTATAAAATATTCAGTTAAAATGGATCAAATGCATAAAGGTAAAAGTTAAAACTATAAGACTCTTAGGAGAAAACAGGAGGTAAATCTTCATGACCTTGGATTTGGCAAAGGTTTCTTAGATATGATACCAAAAGAACAAGCGACTAAAGGGGGAAAATAGACCAATTGAACTTCATCAAAAGTAAAAACTTGTGATGACACCATCAAGAAAGTGAAAAGGCACCCCCCACAGAATGGGAGAAAATATTTGCAGGGGACTTGTATCTGCAATATTAAAGAATCTTACAACTCAATAATAGAAGACAAGTAACCCAACTTAAAAAATAGGCAAAAGATCTGAATAGGTTCTTCCCCAAAGAAGACATATGCATGGCCAATAAGTACACAAAAAGATGCTCAACATAAGGAGTCATTAAGAAAATGCAAATTAAAGCCACAATGAGATACCACATCACATTCACTAGGTTGGCTAGTATTTAAAAAAAAAAAAGCAAAACAAAAAAAATCAAAATAACAAGTGTTGGTGAGGATGTGGAGAAATTGGAACCCTTTATACACTGCTGGTGGGTGGGAATGTAAAATGGTGCAGTCACTTTGGAAAACAGACTAGCAGTTCCTTAAAAAAGTTAAAAATAGAGTTAGCATTTGATCCAGCAATTCCACTGCTAAGTATATACCCAAGAGAAATGAAAACAAATGTGCACAAAAAACTTGTACGGGAATGTTGATAGTGGCATGATTCATAAGAGCCGAAATTGGGAACAACACAAATGTCCATCAACTGATGAATAGACTACACAAAATGTAGCACATTCACACGTTGGAATATTATTTGGCCATAACAAAGAATGAAGTACTGATATGTGCTACAACATGGCTGAACTTTGAAGACATTAAGCTAATGAAAGAAGGCAGTCAGAAAAGACCAATAGCTGACGATTCCATTTATATGAAAGCCCCAAAGAGGCAAATCTATAGAAACAGAAAATAGATTACAGTTGCCTATAATGGGGAGCATGGTGGTTTGGGTTGTGATGGATAGAGAGTATAGGGTTTTTTGGAGTAATGAAAATGCTCTAAATTTGGTTGTGGTGATGATTATATAACTCTGGAAATAAACTAGAAACTGTTGACTGGTGTACTGCAGATGGGTTAATTATATGTGAGTTATGACTGAATAAAATTAACAAAAAACGAAAAACAGAAACCCCATTAATGGTATTATATCCGTCCAGTTCTTCCCTTTTGGTGCCCCGTTTATTCATTCAGCATCATGCTTCCTTCATACCAGGGCTCTGACCTACTTCCTATCCTCACCATACCTCTCCCCTTTCCTTCTTCCTTCACTTCTTCCTGCTGCCTTATAAGTGAGCAGGTCCCCAAGGTTCAATCTTCAGCCTCTGGCTCAGCTCCTTCTTTCCTGAGCAAATCCCATCCTGTGGTTCTCATTCCAAAGTCTTTCAAATCTTTCAAATCTTTCTGATAGCTTCTCCCACCTCTTTCCCCCATTCCCAACTGCCTGCTGGTATTTCCATTTGGATGCCTCCAACTTAACTTGTTTAAAACTAATTTGATTTCTCCATTTTCCTTCTCCCCCTACCCCAGCTCATTCTCCCATCTTTCCTAATCCTATCAATGCTGCTACTTTTTTTCCTAGTTACCTGAGCTTGAGAGCTGAACTCTGTCTTGAAATGCTCTCTCTTTCCCTCTCTCTCTCTCTTTTTCGTCTTCCCTTGTCATTCAGTGACTGAATCCTATTGGATCCTTGCTTCCTGATGTTGCTTACACTCATGTCTTCCTTCTCAGTCCGTGGTCTTTCTCTTCTGTAGTTCAGCCCTAACTAGGGATGGTCACTAACATTCTCAATGGCCATACCTAACCACAGGATATGAACTATGGAAGCAAAAGAAGGCAGAGTTGCAATCTAGGGAAGGACTTCACAACTCCCTGCTATAAACTTCATTAAGGAGATTTCACAATCGAGTTGAATAAAAGAAGATGAAACCCAAGGGCCTGGGAAGAAAGGCTTCCACTCATTAATGAAACAGGTCATCTTGGGGGAACTGATATATATGCCCAAGGGAGTGGGTTTAGGGACCCCACTGACAGGCCCGATATTAAGCCAGCATACACTGGTACAGCCAGACCAGTGGTTGACGTACTAAAGTCTATCTGTGCTGATTGGTAAAAAGCCACTCTCTGGAGCCCCCCGACTGTCCTTAACCTCCCTGCTGCTCCCCCATGACTCCCTGAAAGTGATTAGAAACCATGCTGGTAGCTGTGCTATCGCATGGTTCTGATTCTATAACCACCCTGGTCTCAGTTTAGGACCTTTTCCAGTGGGTGCTAAACCAAATCCACACTCCTTGGCATTCTCAGGATCCATCTTAATCTGATCATAACCTAGCTTTCTGGTCCATTTTCCATGACTCCTCCAGTGCATTCCTCGTCTGTGACTTACGATATCCCAACATCACATTTTTCTTCTGGCTTGCCCTGCCTGCTCTGTCTGCTGAAATCCTTCAGGTCCCCTAAGGCCTTGCTCATATGCTACTAGTCCCAAGAAGGGCCCCACACCCTTCTGCCAGAGGTGAGCTTTCCTTCCTCACTGTTATTTGTTATGCCTATGTCTCCCCGCCTCTCTCTTTCTCTCTCTCCATTTATATGTATCCATATCTGAATGTGCATATGTATATTTCATAGATATATCATTTTATACATATAATCGAATGTATTCTTTCTTTGATTTATATGGCCCAGTACCTTCAAGTTAGTGTATCAGTTTAAGGTTATTTTGGATGTCGGAACAGAAATCAACTCTGCTTGCTCAGCTTGGTCCTCACATCTTCCCTCTGACTACCACACAGCCTATGGCTCTGAGTCCTATTCACCCTATCAGCCAATGGCTCCTGGCTGGGTAACTCCAACCTCATGTACCCCATTTGCCTACTTGGCAAAGGGAACTTCCTGAGTCCTAAATTAAGCAGTGGGAGAATGGCATTCAACACGTGCAAAATTCCCAGCCTTTCCCTGCTGCACCTTAGACCTAAATGTCTGGTCTTAAACCTCACGTGCTTTGGGTTGTAAGCTATTCTGTGTCTCAAAATGAAACATTTTATTTAGCAACTTCCTTTAAAAAAAATAGTATTGACCATTCTAGCTTTCCTGAGCCCATTAGCAGAAAGGACATTTTGTGTATGAGTCAATGCCCTGTTGGAAAAAGAGGGGAAAAGTCAGTGTTCTCTCAGGGGCTCCTGTGTGGACAGGAGCTGACATTTTATAACCCAGACACTGAGCTGAGGATTCTAGTTTGTTCAGTTTCAACACCTTCTTCCAGCATCCTCAGGGGTGGACATGTCGTGGGCCGACTCCCTCCATAGAGCAGTACTCAGTACACAGCCTAGAGTACTACACACATGATTATTGGTTGTGTGAAGGAGACCTGGAGCCCGTTTTAAGAACCCTGCTGAGCAAAGTAAGTCCATCAGAGAAAAGCAATTATCATATGGTTTCACTCATATGCAGAATATAAGAAACAGTGCAGAGGGTCGAAAGGGAAGATAGGGAAAACTGAAGGGCAAGTCATGAGAGAGGGAGACAAACCATGAGAGGCTCAACTCTGGGAAATAACTGAGGGTTGCGGGAGGGGAGGTGGGTGGGGGGATGGGGTAACTGGGTGATGGGCATTAAGGAGGGCGTGGGATGTGATGAGCACTGGGTGTTAAAGGCAACTGACAAATTGTTGAACACTACATCTGAAACTGATGATGTACTATATGTTGGCTAATTAAATTTAAGTTGAAAAAAAAAAAAAGAACTACTGAGCTCTTACTGTGTGCCAGGGGTCACATACATTCTCACTGAACGCTCACTGAACAACCTCCTGAGGCACATACTGTCCCATTTTGCTGAGGAGGACACTGACTCAGGGAGGCTAAGTGGTACCCCCAGTGTCATTCCCCTGTGTCCACAGTAGCCAGGTGGTGTCATGAGACTAAGCCATACATGGCTTAGTTCTCAATCTGGTCCCTGATTCCCTTGGGGACAGCTTCCCCACCCAGACTGCTCATTCCTTTCTCCTTCTTGTGCCCCTGTGGTTGGGGGGTGGTTTGGGAGCCTCAGCCCACCTGATCCTTCCAGCCTGTGAACCTCTGCCCTGCATCTATTCCCTTATTTGTCTCCGGGGAGGTTCGTTTTCCTTTTAAGAGGAGCTGTAGTCCAGCCATGCCCCCTTCATGTCTGGTTCCACAGAGGTCACCACTAGGATCATTGGGCATCATGGAGGCTGTCCAGGAGCACATGTGCTAATGCTAGGATTTTGGTAGAGACAGATTGTGAATTTTTGGAAATTGTGTTGAAATCAAATGAATGCACTCAGAAGTCCCTGAAGCAACACTTAAATTCTGCTTTTATTATTGAGCCAAAAGAAAAGCAAGCGGAAGGTGTGGGTAGGGCAAAGGGGCACAAGAGGCCACTTGGGGCATTTCATGTTAAATCTAAGTGCAGGCATAGATGCCAGGGAGCATTCCATCACCATGCAGCACATCTGTGTCAACATGCACAGTGGCATTGCTTGTTTGGGCGTCTCCTCAAACCTTCTTCCTGACCCTTGTCATCCATGCTTGCCTGTCCTGTGTCTAAGCCATTTAAAGCAGGCCCTGTTTTCTATCTGCAGCAAATGAACATGTTGGTGTTAACATGCTGAACTATTATATTACCTTTCTTAAGTAACATAAAATGTTCACAAGAGGTCTGACGTTCAGTTGTATAGGCTGTGCACTGCACAACTTGAGGCCCATAGTCATAGAAACTACAGATCCAGTAAAAATGCACTTCAACTCAGGAAGCCCTTTGGGAGATGATGCAAATGGTGGGGAGTGGGTACCTTTTGCAAGAAGACTCAGAAGGAGTAATATATTTTGCAAGAGGGGACAAGTGTAACCTGTGGCAGGATCAAGAGCTTTAGAAGCAGGCCAACCTGTCTTCAGGTCCTATTGTCACCCTATCACTACTTAGTACCTGGCTCACCTGGGTAGGTGACTTAACGTCTCTGAATCGGTAAAAGGGAGGGTGGGGAGGTTCTTTCTTTATGCTCTGTGCATGGGGTGGCTCCTTTAGCTGGTTGTCGGGCCTCTGGCCTCCTGCATTCTTCCATTCCTTCTGTTCAGTGACCCAGCTAAAGATTTCTTATCACCCAAATCCAAACGCAAAGGGCATCAGGCAGTTGCATAAATATATATACATATATATGTTATATGCATAATCATGGTAAAATATGCATAATGTAAAGCATACCATTGTAACCATTTTTAAGTGCACATTTCAGTGGCATCACCACCATCTTGCTCGACTCTTTTCATCTTCCCTAACTGAAACTCTGTCCCCATTGAACAACTTCACTTTTCTCCCTCCTCCCAGCCCCTGGCACCCACCAGTTTACTTTCTGTCTCTATGAATCTGATGATTTTAGCTGTCTCCTACAACTGAAATCACACAGTATTTGTCCTTTTGTGGCTGCCTTATTTCACTTAGCATAATATCTTCCTGGTTCATCCGAGTTGTAGCATGTGTCAGAAATTCTTTCCTTTTTAGAGCTGAATAATATTCCATTATATGGATAGACCATATTTTATTGATCCATTCATCCATCGATGGACACTGGGTTATCTCCCCCTTTTGGCTGTTGTGAGTAATGCTGTTCTGAACACAGATGTCCAAGTATCTCTTTGTGACCTTGTTTTCCTTTCGTTTGAGAACGTGCCCCAAAGTGGAGTTTCTGGATCATCTGGCAATTCTCCGGTGAGTTTTTTGAGGAACTGCCCATTTTCTACAGCAGGACACCATTTTACATTCCCACCAGCCATGCCTAAGGGCTCTAATTTCTCCACATCTTCATCAACACTTGTTGCTGCTGTTGTTGCGTTTTAATGATAGTCATCCTAGTGGGTGTTGCACACGTATTTTTAAAATTAAGGCTGAACACCTTCTTTTGTTTCCTTGCTTTCTGTGCGTCAGTCTCCTTAGATTGCTGTGGGCAGAGAGACATGAATTTCTCCCCCTGCTCAGAAGTGCCGGGACCAGCGGAGTCACTGCTGGCCCACCACTGAGGCTCGCAGGTGATGCAGCCTGTGATAAGGCAGGGGACAGGTGCTAGTGGCGAGGGGAAGCAGGGAGTAGGGTTGGACCTTTCTCCTGAGTGAGGTATCAGGAAGAACTCTGAGAAGATACTGGCTTCTGGCTCCTATCCCAGAAGACAGTGGTTTCATCCTGGGGATGTGTGTTTACTATCCCCATAACAGCAGCAAATGTTTTCAATTTTTTTAAATTTTTTAATTTTTTTGAACTGGGGCACAGTTTTGATCCCCTGCTCCCAAGAAGAGGATTACTCTTTCATCCGAAGCAATCATGGACAATCTAGTTCTGGGCCTTGTCCTTCCCTCCTCTCTTCCTTCCTCTACCCTCCCCCTTCCTCCTTTTTCCCATAAAATGGATGCTGAATTTTCACCAGAAAGAAATAAAGGGCGAGAGAAGCCTGTATTCAGCTCAGAGAATCCTCGAGTGCTACGGTTAAGGAATCACTGACCTAGAATGTCAGAGGTTCGTTCGTGTGGGCTGCTGGGGAAGACAGGGGTTCCCGGCTCTGGGAAGAGGTGTTCTTGGCTGAACTGTGGCCCAGGCTTTGTTCTTGGCTCCAAGCACAGCCACCCCCAGCTGGTACCTGGGGTTGGGACACTCCCTTTTGGGGCAGGACTTCGCCAGCAGCCATCAATTATCTGTTATCTGTTCTAAGCTACCAGTTGGAGAACTTTTCCACTTGGAACCCCACTATGGTCCTCTCCTGTCTTTGTCCCCCAGATCTGCCCCACAACCCTCTCTACCAGCTGCATCGGTAGCCCCGTGGGGAAGGAACAGGGGAATTTCGCCCACTTTCATTTCAATAGAGCTGAAATGTGGAATCATGCAGGAACCCAGAGGCTTAGAGCTGCAGTCGCTGGCTGTCATGGCCACATCCCCGCGGAACGCCCACCTGTTCTCTGGGGTTCTACGTAGATGGTGGAGGTTGGGGTGTGGGCCTTCATCACCCGGCCTGCCATCACAGCCCGCGTGGCTCTTCTGACTGACGTCCCGGTCGGCAATTAGTAAGTATCACACCCCAACTCTCCATCTATGATGGTTGAAAAGATAGATTAAAGCAATCTGCAGTGTGCTGTCGCCACAGAAAGAGGAGAAAAGGCCAATTTAAAAAAAATAATAAAGTTTGACTTAAATCCTGACACACCACCATGGCCTGCACCTCCCACTCCCTCACAGTTGGATCCAGGAGAAGGTTGCCGTAAGTGCTAGAAAATAATAGTTATCCAGGCCCTTCGTGTGTGGGGCCTGGGCTACCCACTAGGGCTTCTGGAATAAAAAAGCGGCGCTTCCATCCCAGTGCCTGAACCAGAGGAGCGGGCCGCTGCGTGGGTGTGGGAGCTGTGCCTGGGCTCTTGAGCAGAATTTATGTCCTTCATCTGCAATTAGCCCATTGCCACTTCTGAGAACATGAATAGTTCACTCTGCTGTTAATGGGAATGCTGTTCTCACCCCAATGGGAGGAAAAATGCCCAGAAACATGTTGAATGGTTTTTTTTTTTTGATACTTAAAAACATTGCAGTGATTTTCTGCTTCCAAAAAGGACATGTTGATAACTTTTCCATATGGTAATTTTCTGTTATGATTGTTAGTGGCTTGGCAATTTTTAAGACAGAATTCCTAACGATCAGCAGAATTTCATCCAGTTTTCAATCCGTAAGACCAGTGAAGTTTTCAGAAAGGAAGCCATTATTTCTTTTCTCTTTATTCATATTGAAAAGAGGTGTCTCTGCGCCCAAACCCGTAGTTACCTCATCTTTTCGAACGTGGCTTCAGGTTCGTGAGGAGCCTGGGGCGCGGACGCGAAGGCACACTGATAGGCCTGTCGTTCTCGTGGTTCGGAGATGCCAGCTCTGAGTTTCCCCAAGTTACCTTTTCCAATTCCAATAACACTCTGTGCGTCAGCGTTGCCAGGGTAGAGGCAGCCAGGCCCGGGATAGAAACCCTGTTTTCCATGCAGAGATGACTCTCATGCAAACAGGCTCTCTTCCCTGCCCGACAACAGGCTGTCTCACACAACTTAAAAATTCAAAATGTCTCTTCCTAAAAATATCAAAGAAGAATCTTACCAAAATTATTTAGTATCACTTGTTTTTTTTTCCTCCCCTCCCCCGTGGGTGGTATTCACAGTAGAAGAAGTTATATTTATGCACCTAATAGAAATCATGTAGATGATCGTAAGAACGGTATTAGCTCTGGAAACAACCCAAATGCGGATGATGTTTGACACGAGAGACTGAAATGATTTGCAACCTCCTCCCCGTTAGGATTGTGAGTTTCCATTTGTAAAAGGGGGTGAATATACACGTGTGGAGCCTGAGTGACTACCTCATGTACAAGGTGAATGGAAACCAGGCCTTTTCAGATGCCACTTTTCTGTAACCCTTCCCTGGGGTGGTCTTTTTCCTTCCAACTTGCCTCCGTCAGTTAAACTATGGAGGGCTGGACAGCTGAAGCAAAATGATGCTTTTTCCTTTTTTTTTTTTTGAAGGCTTGGTTATATCTATTTACATTGGGCACTAGACATGTAAGGACATATCCACCTGCTGGTGCCAGGTTATGAGAAACTCACTTCACAGAACCATTCCTGGGATGGTTCTCTAAGCAAGAGCTTCCCTGGCACCCTGAAGGGAGTGTTTTATCTCAGGGAATGGCAAAATGTGACTGGCTGCGTCGGTCCAGATTCTCAGTTGCAGGTGACCTAATCTACTCTGTCTAAGCAGAACGAGATTTACATAGGCCTTCTGATATTTACATTGCCTTCTGAATTTGAGGACAGATGAAGAAAGGCTGTACAATAATCTCACAGGAGCAATCTCCGAGATCATCCCGTGGAGTCAGGCTGCCGAGAAGGCTGATGCCTTTCTCCTGACCAGGAAGATCTTCCCCAGCCAGAGGCACGGGCCACCTTTCCTTCGCTTGGTACTTGCAAGTAGGTATACCTTCTCTCCATGTAACTCCATTCAGAATCCGAGTGCCTGTGCCCCTCATCTGATGTGTAAGTACCAAGTCTCCCCCTGAAGCCTAGCCAAGAACTGTGGGATATGTAAACTGTAGCTTTCCAACTCCTTCCCTGCAGGAAGAAGCATATTCTAGAATAGGGTAGGAATGGAGGTTGAGGAAGTCAACCCACAGTAGCTACCATGTGGGAAACAGACCAGAACAGGGTGGAGAGGGTGAGTGGGAGAGGAGGGATGAGCCAAATGAAACAACCTTCAGCTCCGTTTGGCAGCATATAGACCCTGATTTAGAGGGCTCAGTACAAACTGGTTGGTGGAGAAGCCAGGATTGGTCAGTGGTCATGGCATCCAGGAGTCTAACTAGCCCGGTGCCGACCTAGCCACACTGTGTCCCTCCAGGCCCACCTCAGAAGCAGTGATGCAGGGAGGTCAGAGGACAGCCTCAACCATCCAGTCTTCTGTCTGGAGAGGGCTTTTTTCTCTCTCCCATGGGACCTGGAGGCTTCTGGAGGGCCGTTCTCCTCTTCTCCTCCTCCCCTGTGCCCAGGTCTTCTTCTGGGTGGTCTTGGCTCTGGGGATGTAGCATCTGCTTCTACTCCAAGCTGGAGCCATGTTTGTAGTGCCTCAGGGTCTGAAGAAGAACATACAAGATCATCTTGTTTATTTCCATGTGGAGTTTGAGAGACTCATCTTACGATGGGATGGCTATTCCTTTCATGGTTTCTCTACTTATCTTATTTGGCTTTCATAAAAATCACCAGGATTTAAGGGAATTATGAATATGTTTGAAAGAGGCAGATGATAATGGTGATAGATTTTTACTATGCCTTTGCATCTGTAATACATGTATAACCATCCTTTGAGTTAGGTCTAATTACTCTCAACATATAGACGGAAATTCATAGATTTATAGATGGAATTTGTAAGTGGAAACTGAAGTTCAGAGAGGTAAAGTGACTTGTTTAAAGTAACACAGCAGCTCAGAGCTGGTCTTGTGACTCTTGAGTAGAAGGTTCTGTCCCCACATATGGAATTCTTTTGGCATAAAGATATGAACAAGAGTACATGGAGGTGGGAGCCTTGATATTGAGGTGAGGGATGTGTATGCATGTGTGTGCGTGTGCGTATGTGTGTGTGCGAAGGGATCATGCAGATTTTATGAAGTTTTACATAAATATATATGTGTTAATTCAACTACAGTGCATGGCTGGGAGGGTGTTGCATTTTTCAATTGAGATCTTACAACTTGGCATCGTTATCCCATTGTTCTACCTTAACAAAGCCAGGGTAGCTGAAAGAATCAGGCCAGGATTGCACACATGCTTTTTATTTGCCACATGGGGCCAATTGGCAAGCTGCCTGTAGAGAGTTGATGCTCCAGGGAACTAGAAAACACTCACTGGCCCACGACGAGGTCAGAAACTCTGAAGCATCTGTCTGGAAGAATGAATATTCCCTGACACTGCCTACACCAGCCCTCACCCTGGGCTGGCATTTCTGCCTGTCCCCTCGTGGAGTGGGCGAATAAAATAAAGAAGAGGACGGTGAAGCTTGCCCAAGGTCCTTCAGTGAGTGGCTGGCCCCTGGTGGGCCTATGTCCTATGTTGCTGTCCTCAGAGGGCTGGACTTCTGCTGGGGCAAATGTTCCTAAGAAGGGCCAGGCCCAGAGGAGAGGAGCCAAGGGCAGGAAGAGAAGGTTCAGCTGGTAGGCATGGTGAGGGGCTGTGTGATGGGAGTTGGGGATGTTGATCCTTGAGCAAAATTCACTCATTTGTGCAGTGTCCTCTCTCTGCACTGAGTACCAGGCCCCACACGGCACCCTTAGCAAACCATTCCTGCTTTTGAGGAGCTTCTATTAATTAACAGATGGATAGCAACCCCAATCATAAATAACAGTGAACCTGTGTATAGCATCCCACACCGACAAAGCGTTTTTCACCTGTGGTGTCTGGTTTCGCCCGCACGGTTTCTGGAGGCAGGAAGAGCAGGTCGATGATCATTTTCTATGGAGAATCTCTAAAGCTCAGGGTAGTTAGACTCAAACTCATTCTTTCTGCTCTGCAGCCCAGCAGTCTTTATTTCAATAATGATGGTTTCAGGCCAGGAGTAGATTGTATTAATGCAAGGGAGAGAAAAGCTGCCAACACAGTATGAGATGCAGGATTTTTTCCCCCCAACAAATACCAAGAGTTCCCTGTCCCTCAATCACCACCCTGACATACCTCACAGCACCACTTCCTGGCACTCCTAGGGCGCTTTGCCCAGGGCCTGGGCCACATCCCCCCCACCCCTGTGCAAGCATTCTCTCCAGACTTTCTGCTCTAACCCTGGTTCTCTCGTCTGTGGGCGCATGAGGAAGCCACAGCATTGTGCCACGGGAGGGAGGCACAACAGAACCACAGGCTCTGAGGGCACTGGAGGAGGAGGAGGACACAAAGAAGGCCACCATACAGCCCCAGGCCCTCTGCAAAATGCTGCTTCCTGGCCCTGGGGCATGGTCCCCACTCCCTGGTGGTGGTCAAGGGGAGGGGATAGCTTTTCCCACTGCCAAGGAAAGGTGGCCCAAGCTTGGGATCACCATTCTCATCTATGTTTGAGGGATCAAGCTAACAAATCCTTGATTGTCCAGAATCCTAGGCAAACTTGGATGACTGTCAGGAGAATGGCAGGTCTTGTGCTGAGTCTGGAAAGTCAGGTGGGATTCAGAGACCGGGGGCAGGGTGTGTCGAAGTACCCAAGAACTCTTTGTGTTGTATGTTAGGTTAATTAGTTAATCCACTAACCACATTAGTTTCCCAGAGCTCTTATAATAAATGACCACACATGGGGATGGCTTAAAATAACAGACATTTGTTCTCTCATGGTTCTGGAGGCCCAAGGTTCAAGATCAAGGTGTCAGCACGCCATGCTCCCTCTCATGCTCTCACAGAGGATCCTTCCCTGCTTCTCCTAGCTTCTGGTGGCTGCCAGCAATCCTTGGAGCTCTCTTGTTTGTAGATGTCCTGGCTCTGCCTCTGCCGTTGTCTGGCATTCTCCCCAGTGTCTCTGTGTCCAAATCACTCTCTTCTCTTCTCTGCTCTCATAAGGACACTGGTCTTTGGATTAGGTCCATCTTAATCTAACATGACCTCATTTTAACTAGATTACAACTGTAAAGACTCTCCCTCCAAGTGAGGTCCCATTCACAGGTACTGGGAGTTAGGGATTCAACATAGCTTTTTTAGGGGACACCATTCAGCCCGTGACAACAGCAGGAGACTTTTAGTAGCACTCAAGCACAGTGAAGAGAGCAAAGGGGGCAGTTTCAAATGTTGGAAACCGTATTGAAGATTTTAGTGAATAAAAGGATAAAGGTATTAGTCCTAGGCAAGAAAAAGCAAAAAATATGCAGTAGGTTTATTTGAAGTTCAGGTATAGGTGAAGAGAAGTAACTATAAAATTAGTAAATTATCTTTTATGACTTTTCATAGATATCTAAAACATGTCTCATGAATCTTTACATCTATAGCAATATGATTAGTGATTTGGGCACGTAAACCTGGACTCATAAAGAACAATTTGCTAGCAAGACGGTCCTTATCACTTGACAATGAACAGGGGAAAAGATACAAAGAGGAAAATCTGTCACTCATGATGGTGAATAGAGCATTTAATCTGACTTAAAGTCCTTGGTTTCAAACTGCTTACTTCGCTAAAACAAAGCTCTGTAATTCACTAGGTCATATATCTAGCTTCCTTGAAAGTAAGATAAAGAAACTTCAGAGCACAGCATCCAAATATATAAGGCACTTTTCTGTTTAAGTGACTTATCTCATGATTTCCCTTTAATTTAATTTCTTTCTTCAGCAGAGACTCATATTTCTAACTTCAGATTTTCTGTTTTGAAAGGGGGATTTGAAATTATTTTGTTTGCACACGTGGACAGCATTCCTGTTAAAAGAACGGAATGATCAAAGATTAGGAGGTGTATTCTGAAAACAGGGGCTGGATGCAGCAGGACTTGGTGGCAGATGGGCTGTGAGGAACGGGAGGGGGACAAAGTGGAGCCTCTCCCTACGCTCATAGAATATGTGTGCTCAGCAGATGTTTGGTGAATGAATGAACAATAGCAGAGGTGATCCAGGAAACTTAGTAGAAATGAAGATGACGGGAGTGGGGAATGAGTAGGGTGTAAGACGTTAGCTTCCTTTTGGAGATCCTGACCTTATGCCTCTAGAAAGATTACTCCAGGAAGCAAAAAAGCAAAACTGGGGCTTGGGAGTGAGGTCAGGGTGGAATGCCAGTTTAGGAGGCAATGACATGGAAATAATAGTTGAAATAATGGGATCTGGTGAAATCTCTGGTGGAAACTCTTCACAGAGAAAAGAGGTGGGCTTAGCATAGAACAGAACATGGAAACTGTTCACATTTAAGGGATGGTAGAGGAAGGAGGGCTGGAGGAGGAAAACAAGGTGGGGCAGTGTGAAGGCTGGTGTTGGTCAGTAGCCGGGCAACCCAGCTAAAGTTGTCCAAGTCCAGTGAAGGACGGGGCTTGAGGATAGACCCAGCTGCTGAAATGACAGGGAGGACAGTGATGGCAGAGGAGAAGATTCCCAGTATCCTGCAGCTGTGTGAGAGCAGGGTTAGAGGAGTGGTTGGTACCCCAGGCATGGCTGCTGCTGGGAGGTGTGAATCAGATGTTTTGGGATGATGGTGGGAGGTGTCATGCTGGAAACTGGTGAAAGAAAGACACGTTGTCAGTCTTGGAAGACATTTGAGTAGCATAACCTCATGGTTTTAAGAACCCGGGCTCTAGAGTCAGATCTATGTTCCAAAATCAGTTCTGTGATGTTTGTGACGTTGGGCAATTTCCTTAAGCAAACCGATATTTCATTTCTTCACCTGTGAAGTGGTCGTAAAATATGAACGGGCAATGAACAGGACAATGTGTGTAAAGAGTGAGTCCAATACAAGGGGCATGGCAGGTGGTCGGTGAATGTTAGCTATTAGGAATAGCAGTAGCAATAGCACTTGCATGGCTGGAAGGTAAGAACTCAGGTTTGGAGGTTGTATCAGTCAAGCTGGACAAGGATAGGCTGCAGTAACAAACAACCCTAAACCTCAGCACCTTACAATAATGAAGAACAATTTTTCACCCAAGTGGCAAGTTCATCATGTGTTGGCAGTGGCTCTCTCATGTTATCTTCACTCTGAGGCCCAAGCAGAAGAAAAAGAGTGCCTAGTGAAGAGCATGATGGCTTATACAGCTTCTGCTCCAAAGTAACATATGACTTTTACTCACATTTCACTGGCCCCATCACACAGCAGGGCCCAAGTTCTTTTGAGCAGGGAAGTATATAATCTCTCAGTTAGGGACACCTGATGTTGGTAAACAGTAATTCAGTTGACTGAAGTGGAGCTAGTCAGTGGCATAAGCAGGGAGCATGGCCACTTGTGTAAATCAATAACTCAGTTGCAAAGGCTGGGTCACAGAATCAGAGCAGGGCCAGGAAAGCTATTCCTGAGCCTGGGATGGGACAAGCAGAGCCTGGGACAGCCAAGGGGAGGCCTGGGCAATTCTCTTCAGGAAGAAAGAAAACCAAGATGAAGAAGCCAGTAATAACAAACAGGAGGGGAGAGTTGATAAAAATTACACAATAACTTGACCTAAATCATCGCTGGCCCAACAGCCCACGTGTGTTCATAGACAGGTGAGCACTTGTGTTGTATGCCCGGGAGGCCAGGTCCCTGGTGGAAGAGAACCATGCAAAGAAATGAAGCCCAGGTACCTGCTTCTGTTCTCAGACTCATCCTTGCATCCTCGGGGAAGTTCTAATCTTCGCTGGCCTGACTCAAGTCAATACCATAGAGTGATGAGTGAAAAAAGTGAGAAATGGGCTGAGAGAAACAACACCATCATGCACACAAAACACATGCACACAAAACACAGAAAACATGCCTGGTCTTTGGGTGCCCCTGCAAACAAAGTACACACATTAGAGAAAAAAATTTTTTTCTATTTACCTAAGCTTACACTCAACATGGGGCTTGAATTTACAACCCCAAGATCAAGAGTCGCATCATCCACTGACAGAGCTAGCCAGGTGCCCCAGAGAGTGTACACATTTTAGATAGAATGGTCGTGGAAGGTTAGGAGGGAGCAAAGGATGGCAATATGGAAAAGCAATAAAAGGGAATAAGATAAACAAGAGAGGTACCTCACCCAGGCCAGTGGTGACAAAGCTCCATGAGCTGAGGAGTATAATTAACTCAACCCTTTGCACCTGAACTCCAAAAATGAAAGAATGAATGAATGTTTGAATGAATGAGTATCTTTGTCTTCCACTCAGCCTTCCAAAGTATTTTATGTTTCACCAAAGAGATCTCATTAGAGCTTCAAAAACTTGTTGAGCTACTTGTTTCCTTTATTTCATGAAGAGAATGTGTGTAGCTCTCATCCCATGGTGTGGGCTCAGATTTCTCAGGTATTCCCTGTGTGAACTGGATGGAATCTGAAGTGAGGCCACATCTGACAACCACTGGGCTCTCCAGTAAATGTTCCTGTAATGATGGAAATGTTCTCCAACCTGTGCCGTTCAACTCAGGAACTGAATTTTAAATTTTATTTAAATGTAAGCACAAATAGCCCTATGGCTACTGTTTGGGGCAGCTGAGGCTAGATTCTAGGTCCCAGAGTGGATGCTCCAGGCAGCACCTACCTTCTGGATGGGGCTGGAACTCTCCAGATGGTCTGGCCTTGCTGTTACCTGTTACATGGGGCACAGTGAGTCCTGGCTCCTTCTTAGAAGTAGAAGATGTGGAGTGGGGTCACTGAGGGGAGGCAGCAGAGTCTAGGGCATCCTTTTCAACCTGGTTCTACAAAAGAATTAAGCCCTACAGAACATAAGCAGAGTGCCTATTTCTTCACTGTTCTCTAGGTGCATGCGGGAGAAGGGAATTATTTATGTTCAGGACCTTAGAGCTTGCTTTTCTTCTGGAATTCGGATTTGTAAAACTGGTCTAAAGAGAGGGCTCTAACAGTAAAAGTAAGGCAGTGGATCCCAATCTTCTCATTCCTTCCAAGGACAATTTTCTTGGACCTACAAAACCACCAGGTATCAGAATGCAATAGGAGCCTACTGTATGTCCAAGGTCTTGCCTGATAATTCTCTGGTATATAAGCAAAAGCATTTCATCATCCAAGGAAGAAGTTCCAGCCAACTTCCCAGCCATGACTAACCTTGTTTTCTTCTCCGTCATCATCACTATCAACCCTCTCCACCACCGCCTTCAAAATACTTGATTTCCCAGACAATTGTGCAAAGCACCACATGTGTGCATAAAAACAAACATAACCTTTTAAAAGCTTACAAGTACAGACAGATATACAGAATGCAGGTTGTGTTTGGCACATAAAATTTAGGTATAAATCAACTTGTATCTTTAAGTCAAGAAATAGCTTACATTGTTAGTAGAATACAGAAAAGTATAAGAAAGGAAGTGTGTGTGTGTATAGTGTAATATACAGTGTGTACATATTTACACATATATTCCCATACATATACATACACACAAACACACATATATAAGTATTTATATGTACATGAGATCCAGACAATATAGACATAGTCATTAAAGTATAAATGGAAAGTGAAAGTCTCTTTCCCTTCTGTGCATCTCTCTTCAAAAAGGTAGCTTTCAGGAACTTTTCTTGATTCCTTCCATAAATTAAAAAAAACCCCTCTATGTATAAGTGTTCATGTCAATATACACACACTCACACACATGCATAATTCACAGGGAGAACAGAATATACAGACATAAAGACTGTTTTTTTTCACATAACATGTGTGGAGATTCGTACTCTTGGAATATGCAGGCACACCCCTTCTTTGTCCTGCCTGCATAGTATTCCATTATGTGGGTTTATGGGTTGAATTATATCCCCACACACACAAAAATATGTTGGGAGTCCTAACTCTTAGTTCTTCTCCAGAATGTGACCTTATTTAGAGATGGGGTCTTTATAGAGACAATGAAGTGTAAATGAGATCATTAGTACAAAAATGACTGTTGTCCTGATAAAAAGAAGAAATTTGAGCATAGAGACAGGCATATATAGAGGGAGTTGTTATGAAGAGGTACAGGGAGAAGACCACCATTTACAAACCAAGAAGAGAGGCCTAGGAGAACTCCTTCCCTCACAACTCTCAGGAAGAAATAACCCTGTCAACATCTTCATCTTGAACTTCTTGCCTCCAGAACTGTGAGACAGTAAGTTTCTATTATTTAAGAATACCCAGTCTGTGGTATTTTGTTATGGCAGCCCTAGAAACTAACACATATGGTGCATCAACATCGAAGCGTCCCTTTGATGGACGCTTTGTTTCCAGAAGAATATTTTTAAAGCAGTAAGCAAATTGCAATGGAAAGAATTGCAATTGAAAAAATCCCTTTGGGTGAATTGTTTGTTTTTTAGAAAACAAACAATTCTTTTGAGGGTATGAATACTTACTAATTTTTCAGACTTGATCATTTGCTTTTGAATATATCAAGCTTTCTTAAAGCGAGCCCACCTGTAAACAAGAAGCTGATCTTGGTAGATGGAGTGCAGTTAGATTCCATACCTTGCAGTGAGGAAAAGGGAGTCAGGGGACATTCCTAGGACACTTTTGGTTCCAAGTGACAGGGGCCCCACTTGTACTAGCCTGAGGGCAAAGGAAATTAAATTTTTAAAAGATTATTTATGTGACAGAGAGCGAGAATGAGTGGGGTAGAGGGGCAGAGGGGGAGAAGCGAACTCCCCACTGATCAGGGAGCCTAACTCAGGGCTTGATCTCAGGACCCTGAGATCTTGACCTAAGCCTAAGGCAGATGCTGAACCGACTGAGCCACCCAGGCATCCTAGAAGTTAATTTTCAGGCTACTCTGATGTCTTGTAGGACTTAAGGATAGCAGGGTTTCAGGAAAAATTGAGACCAGGGACCAGGACACCATCAGAACCCTCTCCCTCTGACTTGAGTCCTCCTCCTCTTTGCAAATTTCATCAGTTCTCTTATCTTCTTGAGATGAGCTTCCCTATCTATGTGGCCCACAAGATAGAGAGCATGGCTTGAAAGGACTCTGATGGGCTCAGCTTGGGTCACACTGTCATACCAGGACCTAGCCTCACCCAAGAGCAGAGTCATGGTGTACTAACCTCACTGCAACTTTGGAAACCATTTGGATGTTGGGAGTGGTAGGTATGGTGGGTGGGGAACTGTTGCTGTTGCAAGGAGGTTTCCAGAAGACAGCTGCCTGGGGTGTCCTAATTGTTTTGACGGAAGGTTCCTGGAAGAGATGTAATTTCACTGATGCCACCATTTGGAGAAAACCTTTGTAACACCCACCCCAAGGGCTCTGGGCCAGCTCCTTGGGCTACAGAGAAGACCCTCTTATCTGAGCAGAGGTACCTTTGACAATTTGGAACCCCCCAAGCACAGAACCTTGCAACTATGTGATCCTTCCAGGCAGACGCAGAAAGCAGCAGAAATGACTGTCAAAACAAGGCCCAGGCTCTGCCTGCAGGAAAATCCGGGCTGTGGCAGTGGCTCAGCGCCTGCCAAACGAAATACCAGTTAGGAGATGTCGCTGGCATGCAATTTAAAGAATAACTCGACTAGCACTTGAGGTTATTTAGAAAAATACCTTTGGTCACGTGCTTTCCAGAATGCTATGTACTTGAAATGAATCATCTGTACCCAGCCCAGAGCAGATTTAATTACAATCCCCTCCCGTGTTGCTTCTTTTAAAACTTGACCTTCTTTTCTGGTTGCTATTCAAATTCAGCAAAATATCAACTTGATTTTTTTTTTTTTTTGACGCTAAGGAAGAATCTTTCTATAACTGAACAGTTTCAGACAGGAAGAAGGGACCAAGCACACAGGGAGGAGCCTTGCAATGTAGTGATGACAGCAGATTACCTTTCATTACAGGGAATATGTCATTTGCCTACGAGGGCCAGAAAATAATTTGCCCTAATGACTGTACGCAGCTTGTAAGCAAAAACAAACATCAGGAGGACACAAACAGAAAAGTTTGTGAATAATTTGACAAGACTATGCCAGCCAAGCACACTTGACATCTGTATTTCTAAATCAAGGGGATGGAGGGTGTCTCTATTCATGTTCAACACTGGGGTTTTAGTGGATATGATTAACCCACAGGTCGTGCCCATGATTTAATAGTGTGGCCTTTATCAGGAGACCAGTAGATGGGCAAAGGCAAGGAGAAAAGGCCGGGAGAAAGAAGTCAGGCAGGATCATGAACCCCTGGGAGCTTCAGTACTTGCATCTGTGAAGAAGCCTCCATGACCTGCACATCACAAGGTTTCACACAATTAGAGAAAATGGATATACAGTGACTGGCCCACGATGGAAGGCTTAGCAATACTGGTTATTATTGCTCTTCTTCAGCCTGCTTTCCGGTGCCTGGTAGTGGAGCTGTTTGCACCTCTGGATGTTAAGCAAACATAGCCCACCTCAATACAAAGTTGGACCAGTTTCCCTTCTCATTGTCTTTGTGTTTCAAATTAGTCATTAGATCTGCTTCGAGGCTGACCCCAGGGGACCACACTGATCCTTGTCAGTTGGGGGTTGATCAGAACCTATTGTCCCTGGGGTTGAGTGGCTCAGAGGATATGGCTGGCCTGACCTTCACAGTGAGGGTATGTGGTCTCATGGCAGTACTCCCGTGTGAGAGAGAATGATCGAGAACAGATGTCCCTCTCAGCCAGAAATCATGTCTTCCTGGAGGGCACCATGGGCTCCTTGTCATCCAGACCCTTCCATCCTTTCCTGCGCCTACGTCCCAGACCCCTTCTCCTCAGGATGTCAGCTTCCCTCCCTCTCTCCCTTCTTCCTTCCCTCCCTCCGAGAAGTGAGCCTATGAGGGTACACACGCTCACCAGGGGGACAGTTTTGGCTACAGGACTTAAAGCTATTTATTTAGGAGGTTGAGAGACTATGTGGAGAAACCAGATCATGAAGTCAGATGAACCAACCATGTGGCGGTGTCTGCTGTGTTCTGAGTGATTTTTATTGTCATAGCGAGGCAGGTCAGTGACCACATGTCCCACAACCTCCCAGCTGCCCCCTCTGACTCTCAGCTCATTCTTCCTTTCCACCAGCCCACCCTGGAGCAGGTGGGGGGAGGGAGCTCCCCATGATGTCCTAGCTGTCCTTGACCACCCATCCCCAAACTCCTTTAACACCTATCATTTATTTCACACAACTCAGAAAAAAACAAAAAACGAAAAACGCAGCGAGAAAGAGGGGAGGATGATCAAGGAAGGTCTCTCTGAGGAGGCTATGTCTCTGCAGAGACTGAGTGGTGTGAAGAAAGATGGGGGCTCCAGGAAGAGGAGACAGACATGAGATAAGCCTGCAGTGGGAGGGGTGGGTGGGACCGTGCTTGACTGGCCAGGCAGGCGGGCCACCAACGCAGGCCCTCCAGGCCTTGGTTTTGCTCATGGATTTTAAATTTTGATGAGAGCCTTTGGAAAGACTTTTTTTATTGTGATAAAATATACATATCATGAAATGTACCATTTTAGTCCATTTTAAATGCATAGTCCAGTGGCATTAAGTGCCTTCACATTGTTATGCAACCATCACCACGGACCATCTCCAGAATGCTTCCATCTTGCAAAACTGGAACTGTACCCATTGCACACTCAGTCCCTACTCCCTGTCTCCCAGCCCTTGGCAACCACCATTCTACTCTCTGCTGCATACTCGCCAACACTTGTTATTTTCCGTGTGTGTGTGTGTGTGTGTGTGTGTTTGTGTGTGTGTTTGTGTGTGTGTGTGTGTGTGTGTGTTTAATAGTAGCCACTCTAATGGGTGTGTTTTAGACGGTTCTGAGCCCGGGGGGTGGCATGACCTGGTTTGTGTTTTTAAAGGATCCTTCTGGCTGCTAAGTGGAAAATGAAGTGTGTATAAATTACCAGGATAATTTTGAGGATGAAGAGGCTTCTTCGAGTAAGTATTCAGGGTCAGTGTACAAAGTATTGTTGTCCCAGTGAAACCAGTTGGGTGTTTACCTACCTCTGGGAGGTGAGAGTGAAGCAACAATGAAGGCCAGGAGCAGGCAGAGGAGAGGGTGCCCTGTATCCATCTGCAACAGAGAGGGGGGTGGGTGAGGAGCTGAGAAGGCAAACAGGGTGTGGAGGAGGGAAGCCACTACCACTCCCATGTGAAGAGAGGAGGGAGAAGCTGCTATCACTGAGCCCAGGGCCCTAGCAGTTATGTTCTCAGGGAGCAAGAGCATGGAGGAAAAGTCTACTGCCACTGACCCCCAACTGTGTCCAAGACTGTCTTGTCTCTGCTCTCCCCTCCCCACCTCCCTCCGACTGGCTGAACCCAGCAGCCCCCCAGCAGCCTGCAGGGCTGAACAGTGAGGAGAGCAGGAAGGCCTGCGGGGCTGAGCACTCACTAGACGGTGGTTGTGGGGGGTGGAATCGGTAGGCCCAAGGCTGGCTGTGGGGTCTGAGGCAGAGAGCAGAATGAAGAAAGAGGCCTGTGTTTCTTGAGAGAGTTGCCCCTTCCCCAAAGTGGGGAGATGGGAAGGGAGCAGGGGGAGGGTTGGTTTCAGGGGTTCATCCTTTGTTAACCCATTTAGCTGTACCTTTGTTTTGCATGGATTTTTGGTGTCTTTTTTTTTAAGAGTTTATTTCTTTATTTCAGAGAGAGAGGGAGCACAAGCGGGGTTGGGGGGAGAGAGAATCAGAGGGAGAAGGAGAAGCAGGCTCCCCGTTGAAGAGTTGAATAGGGAGCCTGATGAAGGGCTCTATCCCAGGACCCTGGGACCATGAGCTGAGCTCAACCAACTTAGCCACCCAGGCGCCCCTGCTGTAACTTTTGTTTAGCAATAAAATGGTGTAAGATAAAGAAGGAAGAGAGAAAAGTCTGGATACTTAGGGAGTCAAACATTACATTTTTCTCTGTGCTCCTCAGTAGATAAGGCAGAAATAAAAATCAATCCTCTGCAGTTACTCCCTTTCCCAGGCAAGGAGTGGTCCTGAAGCTTTGACCATCCTTTGTATGGGCCTGGAGGTAGGGAAGAGAGAAGACAGGAGCTTCCCCACCCTGGGCTGTGAGACACACACAACAGGGCAAAATGAGGCAAAGCAGAAGCCAGAAGCATTAGATCCAGCTAGGTCTCGGGAAGAGGTGAACTCTGGAGCCCTGGCCACAGGGTCAGCAAGATGAGGTTAGCAGGCTGGGTCAGCCAGGCCTGGGGAGGCTGATGTGTAGATCCTGGCCCTGGGGAAGGAAGGGGAAGCAGTTTGCTGTGGGCAGGGAGCTGGCTGGTCCAGAGGGTCCTCACGCGGGGAGGGTTTGTTTATTTCTTTAAGGAAACAGTTCTCTTGGCTCTATATTTGAAGCGGAACTTATCAGAGTCCTCACATAAAGGATGTTGAGTCATACACCGAACTGTCACTCTAAATAAAGAGGTAAACTGAGACAAGTTCTAAATTGTCAAAAAAGATGAGTTTACTTAGAAAAAGCAGAGGAATTGCAGTTTGGGACACGCATGCTGTAGCAAGCCACAGGCAAGTCCAATGTGGGTTTGGGGTGGGCTGTGTTTATGGGTACAAAAGGTAATGAGGGGAGAGCTCCATTAGAGTCTGTTAAAATAAAAACCCAGAGGCCAGATTTGAAAATCCCCTGAGCAGACAAAACCATTCCAGTCACACAAACAAAGCTGGATTTGGCTTATTTTGTAAGAGCAGCCTGACCTGGGTTGCTTCTTGTTCATGCCCCTGAAAACCATAAGTCTTCCCAAGGTTGATATGAGGCAACCCTTGACCAAATCCTTATCATTTAAGACAATTCCAAAATTATCACTATTCTGTAAATCAGGCATTTATGGGATAGCATTCTCTTAGTCCTTAAGTTTTGTTTTCCTAAGGGCACATGCATGACCTTCTTCATTTTTAAAAAAAAAATGTATTTATTTGAGAGAGCATGCAAGCAGGAGGGAGGGGCAGAGGTTGATGGAGAAGCAGACTTCCTGCTGAGCATGGACTGCCCCCCCCACCCCACACATACACATGGGGCTCAATCTCAGGACCCTGATACCATGACTCGAGCCAAAATCAAGAGTTGGACCCTTAACCAACTGGGCCACCCAGGTGCTCCATGAGGTTCCTCATTTTAAATCCTCCAGTTCCGTTTTAGAAGGAAATTCTTTTTACAAGGCAATACCTTCCTCCCTCAGCAGTTCTGCTGAAGAATGTAAGAATAGTTAGTTTTCCATGGCTTACTATTATTTTCTTGTCTCCTTAACTAAAAGTCAGTCCATATTTCTGTAGTATACCACCTGGTGCTTAGAACACTTCTGGCTTGTTGATAACTTGATTATTCACTTATTTATTTTTACTGAAGTATGGTCGACATACAATGTTATATTAGTTTCAGGTGTACAACATATACGTTACACAACTCTCACCATGGTAAGTGTCCTCACCATCTGTCCCCATACAATGTTATTACATTATCAACTATATTACCTATGCTCCACTTACCATCCCTGGGACTTTATTTTATAACCAGAAGTTTGTACCTCTTAATCTCCTTCACCTACTTTGCCCATCCCCCTACCTGTTAAAACTTTTTGCTTAGGACAATGACATTGCACTTGAGAAGACTGAAGTTCCCAAGATATACTTCGTTTGGGGAGCAGGTACTCCCTATGTGGGAAGCTATTTTCTAATCCCCTGAAAGCAATCTATTTATACCCTGAAATCCGAGTTTTTAAGGAAATGTATCATTATTATAGCTTGCATAACTACAGTTATGTCAAAGAACTATTTCTACTGCCCTAGAATCATTGCAGCTGTATTCTGAGAGCTCCGTGAGAGGTAGAGTCGGTACACTGTATTCTCTGCTCATTGTTGTGCATTGACTTCCCTGTGATTCTGAGAGTGACCTCTTTGCTCTAGGATCCTGCAAAGGGGAGTGATTACTGCTTGCTACTGTTGAAAGACTGGGAATACTGCCTTTTAAGCCTTGAACTCATTTCCTCTTCTGGCTTTAACCAAGAGCAAGACAACTGTAGCCTGGACAGCATAGGGTGGGGCCAGCACACGGGTGTTCAAGGCTGCCCATTCGCTGCCGTCCACCTGCCAGGCCTGGGGAGAGCTCACATGGAGGGCAGTGCAGAGACTGGGCAGTCCCAGCCTCGAGGAGGGGAGGGTTCAAAGCAGGTAGAAATGCAGGAGAAGTTAAATTGGCCCAATGGGAGGAGGAGGGCATCCATCAGAGGAAGGAGGTGGGAGAGAGAGATTGCTGAGGGCTCAGGCAACCTGGGAAGGAGGGGCTGGTGGGAAGGCCTTAGGAGCAGGAGCAGAGGGTAGGGGAGTGGGGAGATGGAAGCTGGAAGGTAAAAGTGGGTATGGGCAAGGTTGTGGAGAGCCCCCTGCAGGGCTGAGTTTAGACTTGGCCCCCAATTAGGTGGTCACCCCAGACCTCTGGATTTCACAGACCATCTATTTTTCTTAAAGTATGGTTGAGATGGGAAGGAATGAAAGCAGGGTACCAATTATATTTTGCTGTGGGAGGGCGCATGCACGTGCACACACACACACACACACACACACACACACACACACACACACACTGTTCCCATCACTTATTCTAATGCTTTTATAAATGAAAAGATATTGTAACACTTCAGAAAACAAAATACAGAGAAGAAAATGTCAAAATAAAGGACAGTACTTTTGAGAAGCAACAGCCAATAACCTTCTGTCTCCGTTTGCTGAAGACTGACAATGTCATCTCGTGCTGGCAGGTGACAAAGGCCTGCTCTGTCACCCCCATGGGAAGCTGGGGGGATGGTCTGGGAGGGACACTCAGCAGGAGGTCTCAGGGAGGCAGGGACCTGCACTGGGGATTGGGGAGACAGCTAGCAGGCCACGGTCAGAACTCATTATAAAATGCCCCTTGAGCCCATCCTCTGTCTCTGGCTATCAGTCATTCTGTCTCTTCTGGACCATGAATGGCCTCCTGGCTGCTCTCCCTGCTTCCACCACTTAACTTCCATAATCTGTTCTCTACACGGTAGCCAGAATGATCTTTGAAAAAAGCGACTTGATCATGTTTCTCACCTGTTAACATCGGTCAGTCAACAACTTGCCAGCAGGCCTGGTGTGGAGTCCGGCACTTGGACCCAAGGCCCCCTCGAGCCATCTCTGTTTGTGGCTCTGATCTCACCAGCTGTCCTGGTGTATGGGGCTGCAGCTGTGGTGGACCCTGTTTAATCCCTCCTCCTCTGTCTGCAACATGTGCCTCCTGCTCTTTGCTTCCTTAACTCCATCAAGTCTCTGCTGAAAGAGAACATCCACAGAGGGGTCTTTCCAGAGCCCCCCATGTCAACTGGGTTCCTGCTGCCTCCCATGTCACCTGTGTTCTGTCTTCACAGCAGCTATCACAGTTTGTGTGTTGACTGTCCCTGCATTTGGGAATTTGCTAGAAGAACTCTCAGCACCCACCATTGTAGTTGTGCCCATGGCTAAGACTTGCAACAGTGACATAGTAAGGATACACATCCAGGTCATAAGGGAAAAGACACAAGCAGAATCTGGAAGATTCCACGTGGGCTTCCCTGTGCTCTCTCCCTCCAATGAGGGTCACACAGAGCACATCCTCTCCTAGCAACAAAAAGACAGCAATATGTGTGTAATGTTTCTGCCCAGGGAAGCCCATTACAGGCTTGATGCCCGAGATTTTTACTGGGGGCTGATCACATGTGCACCCTCTGCCTAGCATCTATGAAAATTCCAACCCCCCAGGAGGAAAACAGGTACATAAACCGCATTGTTTGCACAAACAGAGGGGGCTCAGGTTGCCCCCCCTTGGCCACTAACTGCTGACTGGGGACACTCCTGGAGCAGAGGTCTCAAAGATCAACAAGTCTCAAGCCTGCAAGTGGGCTTTCTATGTATTCCAGCCTCAGGCCTGCTTAGTGAACCCCTTTCCCACACAGTCTGTAATTAGAACTTTATCTCTGTGTCTTTTGCTAGATGGGGACAAGGCCCTGTCTACCATGTCCCTCACTCTACTGAGCACTTAGCATACAGTAGGCTCTCTGCTGAATGTTTAAGAGCACAGAAGTGTGTGCTGGCAGCACCGGTCTGCTGCTGCTGAACTGTGACTTGGACTAGCTCCCTTGCTGCTCATGGCCTCAGTTTTCTCATCTGTAATAAGAGGGTTCCAACAGTCCTTCCTCACAGCTCTGTTGCTGTTGCGATGGCCATGGTATGACTCCATGTTCAATGGATGCAACTGGAGGTACAGACCTGGATTTGTGACCAAGTGTGGACTCCAGAGATATCTATTCAGCAGAATTAAAAAAATAAATGTGATTAGCTTTGGAAGCCCAGGAGGAAGGAGACTTGCAGTTGTAGGTCTGAGTGATTGGAGGAAAAGACGTAACAGAATGGAGTTGCTGAGTCTGGCGTAAAGATTGGTGATGGATTCTCCTCACTGGCACTGTTCCTAACCCTCGGTCACTGGGTCACCAAAGGGTCATGTAGTTCCTCAGTCTCTGTGTCTTCCGGAGGAGGAGCCTGCATCCACTAAGTAGGTCCTGATGAGGAATGCTCTGCCCTTCAGGTGTGTCTAGAGAAGTTGATCTTTGCTTGCCCTGTGCACTCTCTCCTTCCCGGGGCTTCCACCCTGCCCCACTGAGGCTGCTTGGGTGGCTTTATTCTGCTACATGGGGCCCCACCTTGGCCTCGCTGACTGGACTGGAGCACGTTGCCCCTCAGGCAGATTTGCACTGGCTGGCCAGGGGCTTCTGACCTGTGAGCCCGGCTTGAAAGGATGAGATGAGCTGGACTGGAAGATTCTCTTCGTAGGAATTTGGAAATGGGCCCTGAGAGAGGGCTGGCTAGCAGCGGGGCTCCAGTGATTCTTGGCCAGGGCAGGAGGGGATGAGTCAAAGTGATAAGGGAGCAGAAGTGCTAGGGTACAGGGTGAGAGTGGGACAGAGGTGGAAAGGCCATGAGAGAGCCATCCCTTCACACTGCCTTGGGCGTGGGGGGGGGTGTTCTTGTTCTAGCCCCAGGGCACATGCATCTGAGGCAATTTAACCAAAGCCTTCAGAGCTTGGGACCTGGATATAGATTGTGCCTCATGCAAGCTGTGTGACCTCAGGCAAGCCCTTTCACCCCTCTTCAATCTCCCCAGCTGTGTGATAGGGAAGTAATATTGTCAACTTCATAGCATTATTGTGAGGCCTATATGATATCATACAGGGCTTCATATGGTTTCTTGCACACTGTAAGCCCCTAAAAATTTTAGATAGTATTACAATATTTTCATGACTCCTCTATTCCTTGGGGTCATTCTGATGGCTGTTTCTGACCATAACCAGGAAAATGTAGTTACAGTGGATGATCCTCTTTGGAAGGATTCTTATAGGGAAATCATAGTTCCTTAAGCTTCAGCTTCCAGTATCTTTTGACCTCACCTAGAAAGAAAGCATACAGTTATTTAGCCATATTTTTTTTTCTTCTTGATAGCTGATTGCCTTTTTCAAAGCATTCAGAACACCATCTCTGTTTAACTACAGGTAGAGTGCTTTTGTGAACTCCCACTGGGGCCCTTCACTGACTTTATAATTTCTCTGGAGGTCCCACTTTCATAAAGGATGATGATGTCTTTTATTTTTTGGCCCCAATGCTATCTTTGTGACCATTGGAAGTTTATTAATTCTCACAATGCTACCTAATATATGTGACAAGTGTCCATGATCTCTTTAGCATGTGGCAAATGCTGAAGAAATGAAGCTGTTCCACAGGAACAACACACACTATAGTCTTCTAGAACCATCAGTCCTGCAGGAACTCATACCACCCCCGTAATCACAGACACCAAGCCTCTTTCATCCATTTGAGCATCTCCCTGCCTCTAAGATGAGCCTTTCCATTAAAGCAGTGATGAAAATGACATTTCTTTCCATCACAGAATTTAAACTTCTTTTAATGATAGAACTTTTAAGTGTATCCAGTGAAATACGACTCCGGGGATTTGCAGGAGTGCATTTTCTCTCAGCTCGTTATGTTCTTATTACAGCTTCCACTCTCGAATCTTTTTATCAGAGGCATGATGCACTCTTTGGGTAACAAGATTGAACACCACCTTTTGACAGTCAAAACCACTGTCTTTTAGATGATACATGGATGCCTGTATTAAAAGAATGAATTTTCCTCATGCTGCCTTCTCGTTAGGATGGACCAGCCACTTTCTCTCCTCTTGGGCCACTGCACCTGGATTCTAGCAAGGCTCCCTTATTCCTGTCTCTCCACTCTCCATCCTTCCACTCTGTCAGCTACGCGGAAGCCCAGATGTGCTTTCAAAAACTGGATCCCATGATCTTGTTAAGACCCAGCCTGATTGCTCCAAACTCAGGATATAACTGAGCCTCCTCAGCAATCTAGGGGGGCCTCCAGGAATCCTTCTCTCTGTAAGCTCTCCTCTCCCTGCTCTTGGCCACACCTCCTTTCATCTTCGCTCTCTGACACACTCTACTCCTGGCTCTGTCCACTGCTCAGTACAGCTCCTTTCTTAGCTTGGAATGTCTGCCTGCTGGTCTCCAACCAGCTCCAACCTCAACTCCTTCCCTTTTCCTCTGAGTATATGGCTCTTGGTTCCATGGGATAGGGCTGACATGATGCAGGTATGGGGACAGACAATTGACATAGAATTCCAGGCCAGACTGGCCCAAATCAAAATTGTGAAGAAAGCCAAATATCATCTCTAGCTTCTCCTCACCTTTTCTTTCTTATCACAGAGCCTGCTGGTCTCTCTTCTCCTTCCCTTTCTAGCAGCTTTATTGAAATATAATTTCCATACCATAAATTCACCCACTTAAGGTATATAAGTCAATGGATTTTAGTGTAGCCACGAAGCTGTTCAACCATCACAATTTAATTTTAGAACATTTTTATTATATCTACACCCTCCAACCAGAAAAAAAAAACACAAAAAACTTTGTACCCATTAACAATAACTCCCCACCACCCCCCATCCTCAGTCCTAGACATCCACTGATTTGCTTTCTGTCCATGTAGGTCTGCTTATTCTAGACATTTCATATGTATGGAATCATTTAATGTGGTCTTTTGTGTCTGGTTTCTTTCACTTAGCATCATGTTTTTAAGGATCATATGTGCTGTAGCATGGATTAGTACTTCATTCTTTTCTATTGCTGAATCACATTCTATTGTATGGATATATATACTTTACTTACTCATTTATTAGTTGATGAACATTTGGGTTGTTACCGCTTTTTTGGCTATTATAAATAATATAGCTGTGAACATTCATATATAATTTTTGTGTGGACTTACATTTACATTCCTCTTGGGAACATATTCAAGAGTATGTTGTTTGATTTCTACATTATTTGTGAGCCTCCCAAATGTCCTTATCTTACTTATTTATAATTTAATTTCATTGCAGTGCACGTTACTCAGGGTTCTCTAGAGAAGGATGTATCTAAATACATACACGGATATAGGTAGATATATAAGAGAAGATTTGTTATGGTAGTTGGTTCATGCAATTATGGAGGTTGAGATATGCCACAATATGGGATTTGCCAGCTGAAGAAGCAGGAAGGCTGGTGATATAATTTGGTTCAAGTCCAAAAGCCTGAGAACCAAGAGTTCCAATGTCTGTGAGCAGGAGAAGATGGACAAACCAGGTCAAGAAGAGAAAAAGAGAGAATTTGCTCTTTCTCCACCTTTTGTTTCATTCGGACCCTTGCTGGATTAGATAAAGCCCATCCACATCGATGAAGGTGATCTATACTCCGTCTGTGATGCTAATCTCTTCTGGAAACACCTTCACAGACACATTCAGAAATAATGTTTTGCCAGCTGTTGGTGGGCATCTCTTAGCCCCTTCAAGTTGATGCATAAAATTAATGATCACATGGTGGGAGAACATACTTTGTACGGTTTCAATCTTTATAAGTTTTTGAGGATTGTTTCATGGCCTAGCACTTGGTCTATTTTGGAGAATGTTCCATATACACTTTAAATGTTCTCTGTAGATGTCTTTTGGGTCCAGTGGGTTTATTGTGTTCTTCATGTCTTCTATTTCATTGTGTACTTCTGGCTAATTGTTGTATCCATGATTGAAAGTGGGGTCTTTCTCAATTATCATTTGTTGCATTCTCTTCCTTTCTGTCAGTTTTTGGTTCATGTAATTGGGGCTCTGTTGTTAAGTGCATATATGTTTATAATTACTTATAATCTTCCAGATGAATTGACCCTTTTATCATTTTATAATGTCCCTCTTTGTTTTTAATAACAATTTTTGTCATAAGGTCTATTTTACCTAGTATTAGTGCTGCCACCCCAGCTTTCTCAGATCTCTTTGGTTACTATTTGCATGTTTTCCATCTTTTCACTTCAATCTAATTGTGTCTTTGAATCTAAAGTGTGTTTCTTATAAACAGTGCCTAGTCATACCCTGTTGTTTTGTCCATTCTGCTGACCTGCCTTTTTAAAAAGTCATTTAAATTTACTGTAATTACTGATAAGTGGGATTTGCAGCTATCATTTGTTACATATTTTCTTTATTTCTAATATCTTGTTTCCTCTATTACTCTATTATGGCTTTCTTTTGTGTCAAATAGTTGTAGATTTTCTAGTGTACCATTTTAGTTCACCTACTGCTGCTTCTCATAATCTTTTTAGGTTATTTTCCTAATGGTTGCCCAGAGCATTAGAATTAGCATTTCAACTTAAAAAACAATCTAGTTCATATTAATACTAACTTAATTTTAATAGTATCCAGGAGTTTCACTCTGGTATAGTTCCATTCTACTCTTCCTCTGCTGTGGTATTATTGCCATATACATTACATCTTTATATATTTTAAGCTCATCAACACAGTTTTGTAATTATTGCTTTATAGAGCTGTTTTTAAAAACAGATAAAAGGAGAAAAGATGTACAAAATACTTTAATCTCTCTTTTATATTTACCTTTTAGTTACCCTTACCAGTGTTCCTTATTTCTTTGTGTAGATTCAAATAACCAGCTATTATGCTTTATTTCAGCCTGAAGGACTCTCCATACTATTTTTTATAGGGCAGGTCTGCTAGTGATGAATTTCTCTGTTTTTGTTCATCTTGGAACATCTTAATTTCTTTTTTATTTTTTAAAGGATAGTTTTGCCAGATACAGAATTCTTGATTCACAGTTCTCCTCCTTCCTCCCTAACCCCAGCATTTTGAATATATCATCTCACTGCTTTAAGCTTCCGTGGTCTCCAATGAGAAGTTGGCTATTAATCTTATCGAGGATCTCTTGTCCTCATGATTAGTCATTTCTCTCTTGTGATTTTCAAGATTCTTTCTTTGTCCTTTCAGCAGTATAATTATGATGTGTCTAGGTATGGATCTTTTTTAGTTTGTTTTATTGGAGTTCATTGAGCTTCTTGGGTGAACACATTCATGTCTTTCATCATATTTAGGAAGTTTTAGGCCATTATTTCTTCAAATATTCTTTCTGTCTCTTTCTTTCTCTTCTGGGTCTCTCATTATACTATGTGAAAATACTTGATGGTGTGCCATATTTTTTTGAGGCTCTGCTTATTTTTCTTCATTCTTTTTTCTTTCTGACTGGATAATTTCAGTTGACCTTTATTCAAGTTCACTGATTCTTTCTTCTGTCAATTCCAATGTGTTGTTGAGCCCCTCTAGTGAATTTATCATTTCCAGTTATTATACTTTTCAAATCCAGAATTAGGTAGAATAATTTCTATCTTTTTATTGATATCATTTATTTGGCAAAACATCATTGTCTTGCCTTCGTTTAATTCTTTAGTCATGGTTTCATCTAGATATTGAACATAATTATAATAGCTCATTTAAAGTCTTTGACTAGTAAATGCAACATCTGGGCCTTCTCAGGGTACATTTCTTTTTTAAAAAAATATTTTCTTTATTTATTTGAGAGAGAGAGAGAGAGAGAGAGAGTGAGAGTGAGAATGAGAGAGAGAGAGCACACAGGGAGTAAGGACAGAGAGAGAAGCAGACTCCCCACTGAGCAAGGGGCCTGATGTGGGGCTCCATCCCAGGACCCTGAGATCATGACCTGAGCCAAAGGCGGATGCTAACCGACTGAGCCACCCACGTGCTCTCAGGGTCCATTTCTTTTTCCTTTTTTTTTTTTTTTTAAATTTAAATTCATGGGCGCCTGGGTGGCTCAGTCAGGACATTGAGTCCTTCGGCTCAGGTCATGACGCCAGAGTCCTTGTGGATCAAGCCCCACATTGGGAACCCTGCTCAGAGGGGAATCTGCTTCTGCCTCTGACCCTCTCCCCTCTTGTGTTCTCTCTCTCTTTCACTCTCTCTCTCTAAAATAAATGAATAAAATCTTAAAAAAACTAAATAAACTTTAAATTCAATTAGCCAACATATAAGTACATCATTAGTTTTAGATGTAGAGCTCAATAATTCATCAGTTGCATGTAAAACCCAGTGCTGATCACATCATGTGCCCTCCTTAATTCCCACCACCCAGTTACCCCATCATTCCACCCACCTACCTCCAGCAACCCTCAGTTTGTTTCCTATAGTTAAGAGTCTCTCATGGTTTTTCTCCCTCTCTGATGACTTCCCATTCAGTTTTCCCTCCCTTTCCCTATGATCCTCTGTAGTATTTCTCATATTCCATATTTGAGTGAAACCATATGATAATTGTCCTTCTCCAATTGACTTATTTCTTTCAGCATAATACCTTCCAGTTCCATCCACATCAGCGGAAATGGTAAATATTCATCCTTTCTGATGGCTGAGTAATATTCCATTGTATATATATACACCACATTTTCTTTATTCATTCATTTGTCAATGGAAATCTTGGCTCTTTCCACAGTTTAACTACTATGGACACTGCTGCTATAAACACCTGGAGATCAGGAGCCCCTTTGGATCAATACATTTTTATCTTTGGTGTAAATACCTAGTATGCAATTGATGGGTCTTAGGATAGTTGTATTTTTAACTTCCTGAAGAAACTCCATACAGCTTTCCAGAATGACTGCACCAGCTTGGATTCCCACTGACAGTGTAAGAATGTTCTTGTTTCTCTGCATCTTTGCCAACATTTTATATTTCCTGTCTTGTTAATTTTAGCCATTCTGACTGGTGTGAGGTGGTATCTCATTGTGATTTTGACTTGTATTTCCCTGGTGCTGAGTGATGTGGAGAATTTTTTCATGTGTCTGTTGGTCATATGGATGTTTTCTTTGGAGAAATATCTGTTCATGTATTCTGGCTATTTCCTGATTATTTGTTTTTTGGGTGTTGAGTTTGATAATTTCTTTATAGATCTTGGATATTAGCCCTTTATCTGTAATGTCATTTCAAATATCTTCTCCCATTCCATAGGTTGTCTTTTAGTTTTGTTGACCTGTTTCTTGTGCTGTACAAAAGTTTTTTATCTTGATGAAGACCCAAAAATTCATTTTTGCTTTTGTTTTCCTTGCTTTTGGAGACATGTCTAACAAGAATTTGCTGCATCTGAGGTCAAAGAGGTTGCTGCCTGTGTTCTCTAGGATTTTGATGGATTCCCATCACAGATTGAAGTCTTTCATCCACTATGAGTTTATCTTTGTGTATGGTGTAAGACAATGGTTCAGTTTCATTCTTCTGTATGTGGCTGTCCAATTTTTCCAACACTGTTGAAGAGACTGTAATTTTTCCATTGCATATTCTTTCCTGCTTTCTCAAAGATTAGTTGACCATAGAGTTGAGGGTCCATTTCTGGGTTCTCTATTCCGTTCCATTGATCTATGTGTCTGTTTTTGTGCCAGGACCATGTCATGGTGATAACACCTTTGTAATAGAGCTTGAGGTCTGAAATTGTAATGCCACCAGCTTTAGTTTTCTTTTTCAACATTCCTTGACTATTTGGGTCTTTTCTATTTCCATACAGATTTTAGGATTATTTGTCCCACCTCTGTGGGAAATCTTGATGGTATTTTTATAGGGATTACATTGACTGTATAGATTGCTCTGGGTAGCATAGACATTTTAACAACATTTATTCTTCCAATCCATGAGCATGGAATGTTTTTCCATTTCTTTGTGTCTTCCTCAATTTCTTTCATAAGTGTTCTGTAGTTTCTAGAGCTCAGATCTTTTATCTGTTTGGTTAGATTTATTCTTAGGTATCCTATGGTTTTTGGCACAATTACAAATGGGATCAATTCCTTAATTTCTCTTTCTTCTGTCTCATTGTTAGTGTATAGAAGTACAACTTATTTCTCTGTGTTGATTTTGTATCCTGCCACATTGCTGAATTCCTGTATGAGTTCTAGCAGTTTTGCGGTGGAGTCTTTTTGGTTTTCCACATAAAGTATCATGTCATCTGCGAAGAGTGAGAGTTTGACTTCTTTGCCAATTTGAAAGCCTTTTATTTCTTTTTTTTAAAATTTTTTAATTTTTATTCTTTGCCCCAGGGGTACAGGTCTGTGAATCATCAGGAAAGCCTTTTATTTTTTTTTTGTTATCCGATTGCTGAGGCTAGGACTTCTAGTACTATATTGAACAACAGTGGTGAGAATGGGCACTGCTGTCATGTTCTGGACCTTAGGGGTAAGCTCTCAGTTTTTCCCCATTGATAATGATATTTGCTGTGGGCTTTTCATAGATGGCTTTTATGATATTGAAGTACATTCCCTCTATCCCTGCACTGTGGAGAGTTTTAATTAAGAAAGGATGCTGTATTTTGTCAGATGCTTTTTCTGCATCAATTGAAAGGACATATGGTTCTTATCCTTTCTTTTATTAATGTGATGTATCACATTGATTGATTTGTGAATATTGAACTAGCCCAGGAATAAATCCTACTTGGTCATGGTGAATAATCCTTTTAATGTACTGCTGCATCCTATTGGCTAGGATCTTGGTGAGAATTTTGGCATCCACATTCATCAGGGATATTGGTCTGTAGTTCCCCTTTTGGTGGGGTCTTTGTATGGTTTTGAGATCAAGGTAATGCTGACCTCATAGAAAGGATATGAAAGTTTTCCTTCCATTTTGATTTTTTGAAAAGCTTCAGAAGAATAGGTATTAGCTCTTCTTTAAATATTTTGTAGAATTCCCCTGGGAAGCCATCCAGCCCTGAACTCTTTTTTGTTGGGAGATTTTTGATTACTGCTTCAATTTCCTTGCAGGTTATTTGTCTGTTCAGATTATCTATTTCTTCCTGTTCCAGTCTTGGTAGTTTATAGGTTTCCAGGAATGCATCCATTTCTTCCAGATTGCCTATTTTGTTGGCATATAGTTGCTCATACTGTGTTCTTAAAATTGTTTGTATTTCCTTGGGATTGGTTATGATCTTTCTTCTTCCATTCATGATTTTATTAACTTGGGTCCTTTCTCTTTTTGATACTTCCAGCTAGGGGTTTATCAATCTTACTAATTCTTCCAAAGAACCAGTTTCTAGTTTCAGTGCTCTGTTCTACTGTTCTTTTCATTTCTATTTCATTGATTTCTGCTCTAATCTTTATTATTTCTCTTCTCTTGCTTTGTATTAGGCTTTATTTGCTGTTCTTTCTCCAGCTCCACAAGATTAGCTTGTGTATTTGAGACTTTTCTAATTTCTTGAGAAAGGCTTGTATTGTTATGTATTTCCCTCTTAGGAGAGCCTTTGCTGCATCCCAAAGGTTTTGGACAGTTGTATTTTCATTTTCGTTTGTTTCCATGAATTTTTAAAGTTCTTCTTTAATATCCTGGTTGACTCATTCATTCTTTAGTAGGAATCTCTTTAACCTCCAAATATTTTAGTTTCTTCCAAATTTCCTCTTCTGATTGAGTTCAAGTTTCAAAGTATTGTGGTCTAAAAATATGCAGGGAATAATCCCATGCATTTGGTATCAGTTGAGACCTGAGTTGTGACCCAGTGATGGATCTATTCTGGAGAATATTCCATGTGCAGTCAACAAGAATGTGTATTCTGTTGCTTCAGGATCGAATACTCTGTATATATCTGTGAAGTTCATCTGGGCCAGTGTGTCATTCAAAGCCCTTGTTTCCTTATTGATGATGCTTAGATGATCTGTCCATTGCTGTGAGTGGAGTGTTAAAATCCCCTACTATTATTGTATTATTATCAATGTGTTTCTTTAATTTTGTTATTAATTGGTTTATATAATTGGTTGTTCCCAGGTTAGGAGCATAAATATTTATAGTTGTTAGATCTTCTTGTTTGATAGACCCTTTAAGTATAGTGTCACTCTTCATCCCTTACTATAGTCGTTGGCTTAGAATTAATCTGTCTGATAAAAGGATTGCTACCCCAACTTTCTTTTGATGACCATTGGCATGAAAAATTGTTCTCCACCTCCTCACTTTCAATCTGGAGGGGTCTTTGTGTCTAAAACGAGTCTCTTGGGCGCCTGGGTGGCTCAGTGGGTTAAAGCCTCTGCTTTCGGCCCAGGTCATGATCTCAGGGTCCTGGGATCGAGGCCCGCGTCGGGCTCTCTGCTTGGCGGGGAGCCTGCTTCCCCCTCTCTCTCTCTGCTTGCCTCTCTGCCTCCTTGTGATCTCTCTCCCGCTGTGAAATAAATAAATAAAATCTTTAAAAAAAAATAAAAAATAAAATGAGTCTCTTATATACAGTATATGGATGGGTCTTGCTTTATTTATTTATTTATTTAACACATAATGTATCATTTGTTTCAGGGATACAGGTCTGGTTGGGTCTTGCTTTTTTATCCAATTTGATACCCTATGTCTTTTGATTGGAGCATTTAGCCCATTTACATTCAGAGTAACTATTGAAAGACATGAATTTAGTGCCATTGTATTACCTGTAAATTCCCTCTTTCTGTACATTGCCTCTGTTTCTTTTTGATGTGTTACTTTTGGACTCGATCTTCACTCACAGGATCTCCTTTAATATTTCTTACAGGGCTGGTTTAATAATCACAATTTATTTATTTATTTATTTATTTATTTATTTATTTATTTATTATTGTTTTTTTTTTAGTTTCTGTTTGTCCTGGAAACTTTTTCTCTCTCCTTCCATTCTGAATGACAGCCTTGCTGGATAAGTATTCTTGGCTGCATGTTTTTCTCATTTAGTACCGTTTCTGGCCTGCCAGGTCTCTGTGGGTAGGTCTGCTGCCAGTCTAATGTTCACACCCTTGTAGGTTAAAGACCTCTTGTCTCGAGCTGCTTTCAGGATTTTCTCTTTATCTCTGAAATTTGCAAGTTTCACTATTACATGTTGGGGTGTTGATCTATTTTTACTGATTTTTGAGGGTGTTTCCTCTGTGCCTCCTGGACTTGAATGCCTGTTTCCTTCCCCAGATTAGGGAAGGTCTCAACCATGATTTGCTCAAATATACCTTCTGTCCCCCCCTTTCTTCTGCCTCTGGGACCCCAATAATTCTAATACATTTCACTTTATGGCATCACTGATTTCTCAAAGCCTCCTGTCATGGTTCCTTAGTTCTCTTTCTCTCTTTTCCTCAGCTTTCTTCCTTTCCACCATTTTGTCTTCTATGTAACTGGCTCTCTATTCTGTCTCATTTACCCTAGTTGTTAGAGCATCCATTTCATATTACATCTCAGTTAAAGAATTTTTAATTTTGGATTTTATTAGATTTTATTTCTGCCCTAAGAGATTCTCCAGTGTCTTTTGTGTTCTTTTCAAGCCTAGCTGGTAACTTCGTAATTGTTATTCTGAATTCTAATTCTGACATTTTACTTATACCCATAAAAATTAGATATGTGGCAGAGAGTATTACCTCTGGTTCTTTCTTTGGTTGTGTATTTCTCCTTCTAGTCATTTTGTCCAGAGAAGAATAGATGAATGAGGGAACAAAATCTAAAATATCAACCATGACTCAAGTGAAATACAAACTAGACAAATCTGAAGAGGTTAGAAACCAAAAAAGAAAGGAAAAGAAAAGAAAAGAAAAAAGAGAGACTATAATTTCATAGGTGGACAAAATAGGGTGATCCATTTGGTCCTGGGTGTATTTTGGTCTGTTTGTTAGAAGACATTAAATCCCAAAATTGTGAAGAAAGCAAAACTTACATATATACACCAAAAAAAAAAATTGAATAAAGTGAAAGGAAGCCAAAAATGAAGAATATATCTATAAAGTGTAAATGTAAAATAGAAAATAAAAAAAGACTTAAAAACAAAGAATTGATAAAATAAGACTTAACTAGATGAAAAGAAAAAAAGAAGAAAGAAAAAGAAAATTTTAAACTGAAAGACTGAAGACTCATGAGAAAAACCCCTGAATTCTATATACTATTTTCCCCAAGTGCAGGAGTTTTTCAGTTCTGAGTTATCTGTAAATTTGTATTAGCCTGATGTTCTTGATGGTCTTCTGGGGGAGGGGCCTGTTGCACTGATTCCGAGGTGTCTTTGCTTAGGTGGAGTTGCACCACCCCTTGCCAGGGGGCCAGGCTCAGTCAGTGTAAGGTGCTTCAGGTTGCTCTATGTGACTTTTGTTCCCTGAAGGCATTTTGCCCACTTTCGAGGATGAAAAAAAAAAAAAAGTAAAAATGTCAAGGTCCCCATCTCCAGCCCCAGAGCTGAATGCTCCCTACCCCCACTCTTCAGTGCACCCTCAGGAAAAAGCAGTCAGTCCTTTCGTGTGTGCCAAACTCTGCAGACTCCTGCAATACACACCCTCCCTCACCAAGCCTCCCAGAGGAGGAAGGAGGGGCGTCTCACTGGCCCTGTTGCTTGCTGGACACCTGCTCAGGAAGCAGTTGCCTGGTTGCCTGATTGATCGTGCACCCACACTGCTCCTCACTGGGAAAGGAGCAGGGCCTTGCAGTGGTTGTCCCTTGTTGAACCCCTGCTTGGAGAGTAGTCACTTGATCATGCTGAGGTTCATGGTTTATGGCAACACCTAGCTGCGAGACCCCTCCAGGCCTTGCTAATTGTAGCCTACTTCCTGTTCCAATGCTTGGTAACTCTGCTGCATTCAGGCACTCCCAATCTTTCTGTGACCCTGGAGATCCTGAGACCACACTCTTCCACCTAGGATTCTGCCCCACTTCTCTGATTTTTCACTCCACTGCTGTATCATTTTCTGATAGCTGGCTTTCTGAGGCTCCCTCCCCTCCAATTTGTCTTCCAATATATCCCATCAGATTCACACTCTGAACCACTTGCCTTGCAGAAAGTGGTCACTTTTCTATTTGTAGAATTTCAGCAATTCTTTTTTTAGATCTCAGGTTGAATTCACAGATGTTCAGAATGATTTGATAGGTATCTAGCTGAATTCAAGGGACCAGAGGAAATGAGGGTCCCCTATTCTTCCACCATCTTCCCTACAAACTCTGTATTTATTTCTTACCTCCAGGCAGTTGCCAGCTGCTCCTTCAGGGTCCCTTTCTATTGATTGTTTCTACCCCTACCCCCCACCATGTGCATAATCCATACTCTCTTAACTCCTTTTGTGTTTTATAATCTTTCATTAAAAACTGGACATTTTAGATAATACAATGTGACAACTGTGGAAATCAGATTTCTCCCCTCCCCAGGTTTTATTATTGTTGTTGATATTGTTTGCCATTGTTGTTATTATTGTTTATATTTGTAGTGACTTTCTTGGACTAATTATTTAAAGTCTGTATTCTCTCTAGTGTCTGATCACTGAAGTCTCTGCTTGCTTAACTTCACAGTCAGCTAATGATTGATGAGAAATTCCCTTAAATGCTTTGAACCATTATGTCTTCCACCTTTTACCAAGAGTCTCTGTGAGTGATTTGGCATGCCTTTAATATTCAGATTGGTTAATACTCTGCCTTACTCTTTACTTTCTGCTGTGCAAGGCTTCTAGGTCATTCAGTGCTGAGAGATTAGGCCCACTGCAGGTCTTTCCTTGTCATGTACACAGACCCAGGTATGCAGGTTTCTAGGTCTCCAGGAATAGAATACATCATAACCCTCTGAACTTTTCAATCCCCTCTAAGACATCTTGGCCCAGATCTCCCTTTTAAGTTTTTACCTAGGTTCTTATTGCTCCAAATGGCTTAGAAGCCTCAGGAAGCTGCAACGTTAAACAATTGCTGCTGATTATTTTCAACAAATGCTTTTACCACAGAACAAGGTGTGTGTTAGGTCAGATAATGAAAAAAAAAACACTATAAATGAGGCTCTTCCAAGAAACACTGAAATAGATCAAATAGTGAAAATGGTCTAAGAATGAAACTTTCTGACATGCTTCAAACATGGTTTGCTCCTTCTGGTAGCTGCAAGTCTTCAGAGTCTTCTGAAGTTGTGAGGCTGCTAGTTTTCAGGGCTATCACAGTGCTGGGACAGGAAGGATGGGAGCAGGTCAAGGGAAGAATGGGATTAGGTCAACAACACACTGTGCTGTTCTTATTGAGGTTCATCAGATTTTTTTTTCTGTTTTTTTTTTCTTCCTGAATCAATGCTTCACAGATTGTTTTAAGCCTTTGGTTTATGTTCATAGTTCTAAAGTAGTTGAATTTAACCTCTTTGAAGAGTGTTTGAGTTGTTTTGATGAATGTGCAGATTTACTGAGTTCCTCAGTTTGCCATTCCTAAAGTCCAGGCTATTATTTCTATACATAGCTGTTTCTGTTTCCTTACTAAATGGCAAGGTTTAAAGGCTAGAATAATTTTTAAATCATGATTTTATCTTCTCTATTTGGTCCAGTATGGGCATATAGCAGGTGTTCAATAAGTGCTTGTTAAATTAATAGTGGAGAACATTCTTTAAAAGTATAGGTACATCCTTCAAAGTCTACATCGAGTTCCTTCACAAAATTCCAGAAGAATGGAGACAAAAGTGTTAAATAAGCAAAGCTTATCTTTGATGTGGTGATAGCAGAATGCCTACACACCTGTTGGAAATTAATTGCAAGAATTATAGAGTGCTATCAAACCTCACTTCAGGGTACTACTCCACCAGCGGTATGCAAAATCCTTTTTGCCCATCATAGAATTTTGCATAACTAATGGGACTTTAAAGATAACATTGTGCAATGCATCCTCTTTCAAATAGAACTCAGGGTAACAGGAAATTAATGTGCTCAGAGTAACACTGTTAATTTGATATAGGGCCCAACTTTCTTATCCTGTAGTTTAGCATTCTTCCCCAGCTTCCTACTGTTCTTCAAGGTAGAAGGCGTGGGAACCCAACATGTGACTCTCTACTGGGGGTGGAACACCAAGAATAGAGTGAATAAGCATTGGGATTGGGTTTAGAAAATGAAAGGTCTTGTCTGATTCTGCCACTAATAACTGTGTGATTTGTTCAAATACCTTCACCTCTTTAAGCTTTGGCTCCTCTAGGGCAAAATGTTGATGATAACACTTACCCAACCAGGTTATTAGGGGAATTAAATGAAATAATTTGTCTGAACCTTATACTTACACTCTAAACAGTCACAAAAGTGGGAAAGAAAATTTATAGGAGAAAATGACCCTTCTTGGTTTTTTTTCCTTTTCTTTTTCTCTTTCTTTCTCTCTCTCCTTTTCTCTTCCTCCTTTTCTCCCTCCTCCTCTTCCTTCCCTCCTTCCTTCCTTCCCTGCCTTTTGTAAAAACTAACTTCATATAAGAAAATGTCTTTGAATGCACATATGAAGAGAGTAAAATATTTCCTCAAACTAAAAAAAGAGCTATTATGTTTTAGTTCACCCTAACTTTGGACAAATAAATCACTGCTCATCTTCATAACTGGGGATTAAGTTAGGTGCCAAATTAGAAAACAAATAAATGGAATTTTAATCTCCCTCCTCTTAGTCTTTAAAGGCCCAAGCAGACTGATAAAGTGTGTTTGGTCTGTGCACTTAATTTCTTTCCCACTTTACAGTGCCAAACACTGTGGTGAGATCTTAATAGTCAAGAGATACCTAAGACACAGTCTCAGCTCTCAGTTGTTCTAGAACTGCAGTTGACATCTCTAAAAAGAAAAACACACCTCTGTTAAAACAAACTCATAGGTGCAGTAGTATGGTCTAATAGATCCTTATTATAGGTGGAATTGTGTCATCCCTGAGAATTCATATGGTCAAGTTCAAACCCCCAGTACTTTAGAATGTGACTATTTGGAGATAGGGTCTTTAAAGAGGTAATTGCATTAAAATAATATTATAAAGGTGGGCCCTAATCCCTCATGACTTTTTTTTAATAAGGAAAAGAGATCAGGATACAGACACATCTGGAAGAAAGATCATGTGAAGATGCAGAGAGAAGACAGCCATCTACAAGCCAAAGAGAAAGGCCTCCGGAGCAACCAGACCTGCTACAACTTGATCTTGCACTTACAGCCTCCAGAACTGGAAGGAAATAAATTTTTATTGTTTTAAGTCATCCAGTTTTTGGAACTTTGTTATGGCAGTCAGAGTTAATCTATATAATCCTCCACTGGGATTGACCCACTTGGGACATTAGTACTATCACTGTTGGTTAAAAACAGAATGAGCATGTATAATTTAATTCATATATTGAGATGTTAATAAATGTATTATGGTGCTGAGAACTCTAAAGATAACATTTGATTAACCTAGTTTTATTAGACCTAAGCCCCCATGTTTTCCCCTACACACATCTAGAGGATGGACCTGGGCTGCCTGTTCATGTCTAAATGAAAGATGAGGTTTTTGTGTAAGAATAGAACAAACACCACTAAATCCTGAATTATGAGACACAATTTGAAGCAGGGTACTAATATGGAAAAATGCTTATGCTATAAGGTTAGAGAAAAAGAGGAAGATAATAAATTATATATTTAATGTAATTTTTGTGTAAAACCCACAAAAGTTATCAATTCTATGTATGGAAAAAATATTGGCAGGAAATACATCATAACATTAATGGTAATTGTTTTGGAAGCTGGTACTAAAGTTTATTTTTTCTTCTATTCTATAACCTACTTACCTGAGTTTTCCACATTTTCTCTAGTGGGCCTACTTACTGTTCTAATGAAAATAAAATAAGTAAGGCGTGTCTTGTAAAAATATCCCAGATTTGAGGCTAATTTCTGGAGTGTATGGGTGTCCGCTTCCTGCTTCTAAATATTTTCTCACATGTAAACCAGGTTAAATAGGTACCTAAAAAATTTCTATTATTTAGACCCAGATGATTTGAACCTTTAGATAATTCCTCATACTTTTTATGAAGGGACAGTTAGTAAAGTAAATTTATATCCAAACCAGTTCAATGACTATTCTACTTTTAAAAATCAAATTGTTTCTAAATACTTAAGAAAAAACCACCTAAAACTCCAATATAGCAGTGTCATGTCTGCATGTAAAAAAAAAATGACCTCTCTCAAAACGCTTCATAGTGTAGGCATAGAGGGTACATACCTCAATATTATCAAAGCCATCTACAAAAAACCCACAGCGAATACCATTCTCAATGGAGAAAAACTGAGAGCTTTTCCCCTAAAGTCAGGAACACGGCAAGGCTGTCCACTATCACCACTGCTATTCAACATAGTACTAGAAGTCCTAGCCTCAGCAATCAGACAACAAAAAGAAATAAAAGGCATCCAAATCGGCAAGGAAGAGGTCAAACTCTCACTCTTTGCAGATGATATGATACTTTATGTGGAAAACCCAAAGGACTCCACTCCAAAACTGCTAGCACTCATACAGGAATTCAGTCAAGTGTCAGGATATAAAATCAATGCACAGAAATCAGTTGCATTTCTATATACCAACAACAAAACAGAAGAAAGAGAAATTAAAGAGTCAATCCCATTTACAATTGCACCCAAAACCATAAGATACCTAGGAATAAACCTAACCAAAGAGGCAAAGAATCTGTATTCAGAAAACTATAAAGTACTCATGAAAGAAATTGAGGAAGACACAAAGAAGTGGAAAAACATTCCATGCTCATGGATGGGTAGAATAAATATTGTGAAAATGTCTATGCTACCTAGAGCAATCTACACATTTAATGCAATCCCCATCAAAATACCAGCAATTTATTTCAAAGAAATGGAACAAATAATCCTAAAATTTATATGGAACCAGAAAAGACCCCGAATAGCCAAAGGAATGTTGAAAAAAAAAAGCAAAGTTGGCGGCATCACAATTCCAGATTTCAAGCTCTATTACAAAGCCGTCATCATCAAGACAGTATGGTACTGGCACAAAAACAGACACATAGACCAGTGGAACAGAATAGAGAACCCAAAAATGGACCCTCAACTCTATGGTCAACTAATCTTCGACAAAGCAGGAAAGAATGTCCAGTGGGAAAAAGACAGTCTCTTCAACAAATGGTGTTGGGAAAACTGGTCAGCCACATGCAGAAAAATGAAACTGGATCATTTCCTGACACCACACACAAAAATAGACTCAAAATGGATAAAAGACCTCAATGTGAGAAAGGAATCCATCAAAATCCTCGAGGAGAACACAGGCAGCAACCTCTTCGACCTCAACCGCAGCAACTTCTTCCTAGGAACCTCACCAAAGGCAAGGGAAGCAAGGGCAAAAATGAACTATTGGGACTTCATCAAGATTAAAAGCTTTTGCACAGCAAAGGAAACAGTCAACAAAACCAAAAGACAACTGACAGAATGGGAGAAGATATTTGCAAATGACATATCAGATAAAGGGCTAGTATCCAAAATCTATAAAGAGCTTCTCAAACTCAACACCCATAAAACAAATAACCCAGTCAAGAAATGGGCAGAAGACATGAACAGACATTTCTCCAAAGAAGACATCCAAATGGCCAACAGACACATGAGAAAGTGCTCAACATCACTCGGCATCAGAGAAATACAAATTAAAACCACAGCGAGATACCACCTTACACCAGTCAGAATGGCTAAAATCAACAAGTCAGGAAATGACAGATGTTGGCGAGGTTGCGGAGAAAGGGGAACCCTCCTACACTGTTGGTGGGAATGCAAACTGGTGCAGCCACTCTGGAAAACAGTATGGAGATTCCTCAAAAAGTTGAAAATGGAGCTACCCTACGACCCAGCAATCGCACTACTGGGTATTTATCCTAAAGACACAAAGGTAGTGATCCTCAGGGGCACGTGCACCCGAATGTTTATAGCAGCAATGTCCACAATAGCCAAACTATGGAAAGAACCTAGATGTCCATCAACAGATGAATGGATAAAGAAGATGTGGTATATATATACAATGGAATATTATGCAGCTATCAAAAGAAATGAAATCTTGCCGTTTGCAACGACATGGATGGAACTGGAGGGTATTATGCTGAGCGAAATAAGTCAATCAGAGAAAGACAATTACCATATGATCTCTCTGATATGAGGAACTTGAGGGGCAGGGTGGGGGGTTGTGGGGGGTAGGGAGGGAAAAATAATGCAACAAGATGGGATGGGGAAGGAGACAAACCATAAGAGACTCCTAATCTCACAAAACAAACTGAGGGTCACTGGGGGGTGGGAGGGTAGGGATAGGGTGGATGGGTTATGGACATTGGGGAGGGTTTGTGCTTTGGTGAATACTGTGAAAGATGTAAGCCTGATGATTCACAGACCTGTACACCTTGGGCAAAGAATAAAAATTTAAAAAAAATGACCTCTCTCTGATGTATTCATTAAAAAAGGCTCTCAGAGTACCCCTTCTTATCAAATACTTGATTATCTTAGGTTCTGTTACTGTGTATATGGATACTAACAAATACATACGGGGTTTACTGGCCAGCTTCACATATATTAACTCAAGAAGTCCTCACAATAATCTTAGGAGAGATACTATTACTATCTTAATTTTGCCAAGGAGGAAACTGAATTACAAAGAGGTGAGTAGGTAGTGGAGCTGGGATGTGAACCCTGTCTGCCTAGCTCTGGGGCCCCGGCTCTTAACTACTTCCCTCTGTGCAGGGGACTTGACATACAGCACTGGTTTTATGGAACCATTGGCAATGAGTTTTGGCACTGATTTAGCCAGGACCTTACCTTCTCCTTCTTTTCTCCTTCCATGTGAATTAGTGAGCTTTACTCTGTCTGCCTGGTGGGGTGTAGTTAAGGTGGAATCTGTTTACTGATTGCATGTCCCTGGAAGATGGAAAAAATTACTCTGTTGGGAGCTATATCATCTCCTGCTCCATCCCCATTGTTCATTTATTCTTATTTTTAAAATTCTGGTGTACTTCATTAAAAGTTTCAAACAATTCAAATGAACTCTGGTCACAGATTATGATCACATGTTTTTCTCTTCTATTCATTTTGTAACAAATTTCTCAAGTTAGAGATGCCCAATTTAACAGAGAATAAATTAGTAGCCCTGTAATATATCTTAGGAAAGTGTAGAGAAAATACTCCCTTGCTGCATTTAGCAAATCAAATAAGCAAGCAAGCTCATGTTCTTCGAAGAAACTCAATTCTTAGAAACTCTCCCCCATCACACAGTGGTGAGGACAATTGCAGATTAATTAATTTAAGTGAATTGGAAGGGATAAATACAAGAGAAGCTTTTCTGAAGATGGCTTTGTTGGTGTTTTAAATGGAAACTCCACAGATGGAGAAACCTATTTATGTGACCAGTTCACTGAGCAGGCTTCTTATTTGTATGCATGGAAAATCCAAGAGACCTATCCATGGTGCCGGCCAAGAGGCTGCCCATGGGAGACATTCATCACTCCTTGCTCTTTCTCTTCTGGCGGAGGCCTATACCACAAAAACAAGGTTCCTTGTCATTTATCTTTGAAGAAGTGGTTTTCCACTTTCAGGAAACTTCCTAGTTTAGTGTGAGGGTCAGTCAATTTTAGCCAAAAAGGATGGCCAGGAAGCTGTCCCTGATGAGTCCAATCTTGGTGGGTGTGGCTGCAGTCAGGTAGGCAGAGTTGCTGGATCCTCACTGAGCTTTGTGGTGGAGGGTCCTCTTGTTGTTCTATGCAGGGAAGTCAGGGGTTGGATTCTGGGACAGCACGTTAAATTAGGGTAAGGTAAAAAGGCCAAAGAATGGACTGGTTTTGGAGAGAGAGGGAATAGGAAGCCAGAAGCAGGGCTGTTGGCCTTCTGTCCTGCCTGTGGCTGGTTTACTGGGGGAGCTGCCTGAATTGTCCCTAGCATGTGGCCTGAGGTATGGCCCTGAGGAAGGACCTCCTGCCCATTGCTCTCTGGCCAAGATGTGCTGGGGTGTAAACATCAGCCTCTTCTGAAGCTCCCTCTTGCCTAAAGGAGCCCAGGGCTGGAGCTTTGGTGGCTGCTTAACTGCTCTATTATTTCCTTTCCATTCTCTTCCACCTTCCAGGACCCACTGACCAGCAACAGAAAATGGGCTTTCTATGGGATCATGAGGCCTCTTTTCGTTTACTTTTTTATGCATTTCTTTCAAACTTGCAAAGTCAAAGAGAGAGTGCTGACTCTAGAGCAATCCAGCAGCAGCTTGAGCCAGAGATGAGGACTATGGCTCCCACTCATAAACTTTGTGGCTCCTTGGAGAATTCAGGTTACAGGATTTACGGACACAGGGGGAAGGGGAGTATTCCTACCCATTTAAACTTCCCAATGGCTAGTTTTGCTAGTTACTCAGTGGAGATGAAAATACATGGTCCACAGATTTATTGAATGGAAGAAAGATACAACATGGGCACCTGGGTGGCCCAGTTGGTTGAGCATCTATCTAACTCTTGATTTCAGCTCTGGTCATGATCTCAGGGTCATGAGATGGAGCTCTGTGTCAGGCTCTGTGCTGGGCATGGAGCCTGCTTAAGATTCTCTCCCTCTCCCTTTACCCCTTCCCACCACAGCTCACATGCTCTCTCTCTCTAAAAATAAATAAATAAATATGTACATGTATACATATATATGTATGTGTGTGTGTGTGTGTGTATGCTTTGAAACTACAACTATTTTTGAAATTACAACCATTCAAATATAAGCAAGAGCTCATTGGAACTAAAGACTGCTGCCACTGTATAAAAAAGATGATGTAGTCCCTGTGTGTGGGAATCTGATTATTAAACCCATTTCTTGAAGTATCATCATTCTCTGACAAGGCTCAGGATTTTATCCAGCCTATAGTCCACAAACTAAGAAATAATGCAGCATATGCCCTATCATGGGCACTTAAAAGGTCACCTCCTTTCTCCTGTAACTGATGGGGAATTGTATCCAGGGAATGTCATTCCTACTTTGACTCATTCCATAAATATTATCAATCCCTTGCTCTGTGGCCCCATACATTTGATTTTACAAAGAGAGCAGGCTCACTGAGCCCTCAATCAGACTTTTAGGAGGGAGGGCCAGGGAAGCTCCGTGGTGTCATTCTTTTGGCATCCCCAGCTCCCAGCACGCATGTCTGACAAATAGCAGATGCCCAGGAATCTGACAGGTGAAAGGACAAATAGAACAGCAAGCAACTGTTTCTCTTTGTCTTTGCTAATGCTTACAAAGTCTTCTACATCCTTTTTGCTAAAGAGCCAGCAAACTTCAAAGAGCTTTTACAGAGGAGTCCCAACACTGCCAAGGAGATCTTGGTAGGTTCACTTGGTATGTTTGCAGTTTAATAGGTCAAACCTTTCTATTCTGTTCCAATAACTCGAGAAGTAATAAATCAAGAAGGATATTTTTGGGTGGGGCGATAAAAAGTGAATTATACAACAAACTTGACTGATAATTGTTCACATATTAGCCTTTATATTTTCTTCAGTAATATCTAATTCAGCCTTGCAGCTACTTAAACAGAAGTCAGAAGGTAGCACTTAAATGTTGACAGAATGACTGATGGCTCTTTAGGTCAGTGGAGAGAATAGTGTCATGTTTATAGAATTTTGCCTCCTTTGTTGTCATGGAGATGGGACACCACATTAAAATAAGTATGCCAGTACTATAATTTAGAGCCAGATTTGAAAGGAAAAGGGAACTGAATTCAAGTGTCTTTTTTGCTTTTGTTTTTCCTAATGTTGTACTAATTTTTTTTAAAGATTCATTTATTTATCTGACAGAGAGAGAGAAATAGCAAGAGAGGGAACACAAGCAGGGGGAGTGGGAGAGGGAGAAGAAGGCTTCCTGCTGAGCAGGGATCCTGAAGCAGGGCTAGATCCCGGGACTCTGGGATCATGACCTAAGCCAAAGGCAGACGCTTAATGACTGAGCCACTCAGGCACCTCTGTCATACTAAGTTTTACATGTAAAACCAGTTTAGTGCCCGTGATTGCTACTACTGAAACTGAACTTGGGAGCCCTTCAGAGCTCCATAGCCTTGATGCCATACATTGGCTGCAAAGGCTCCGTTTCACCACAGGTAGGTGATAGATGAGGCCACAGACAGGGCAAATTAGTGCAGAAATGGGTTTGGTGAGGAAAATAGTGTGGGACTTGGATTAGAGATGCTTGTGGGGATCCCATGGAAGGGTCTCGCAGGAAATTAAAATATGAATCTGGAGAGCATGAGTAAAGGTCAGTGAGCAAAGTGGATTTGGACAAGGTTCAGAGTCTAAAGCATGGGTTGGCAAGGTTTTTCTGTAAAGGGCCAGAGAGTAAATATTTTAGGCTTGTGGACCATAGGGTTACTATAGCAGCTCTGCCATTGTGATGAACAAGTAGCCTAGACAATATGTAAATGGGTCAGATGTGGCTATGTTCCAATAAAACTTTGTATTAGTTTGAAGGATATGTCTGATTTTTTAGAAATAGCTTGTAGGATATGTCTGAATTTTTAGAATGCAGTCAAGGGAGGGATGGGCACATAAGGCCATGAAGTAATGGTTGTCGAGGTGACAAGGTGATGGATATCTTTTGAGGTAGAAGGGAAGGAAGCTGAGAGAGTCTGTGGCAGAGGGCCTCAGTCTTCTCAGGATCGAGGGAATATTAGGATATTCACTGCCAAGTGGAATACTTGCCTGCTGTATGCACCAGCTTCTAAAGTAAAAGACCACCTCTGCCTTCAAGGAGTTCAAAGATAGTAGGAGGAATGTGATAGGGACCAATAATTATAACATTATAAAAAGTGCTATAGTAGATTCTTAATGATGGAACAGTGTCCCATCCCCCAATCCCCACCCTAATTCCCTTTGGAATTGTATTGCACCAATGACTGTGACCACAAGGCCTGAAGGTAAAACAGACACAACTGTCAGCTGGTTGATTTGGTCAGTGTTGACACACAGGCTGGGCTGAAGTCAGGCCCAAATTGCTGAAATTACACCGAGCAACAAAATGTTCACTTTACTTCATAGGGAGCAGACACCACTCAGCACAAGTGGTTATTTTAACCTGCAGAAGAAAGACATGGGTTTTGTAGTGGCTGAGAAGAGGGTAAGAGAGGGGAGGCTGGACAAGGGAGTTGCTAAGTGCCATGTGACCTCTTGAAGGAAGAGTGGTTTTTAAAAGCTTGTCTTTCAAAGAAATGGCATTGCAAGTGGCCGACCTCAAAATCTGTCCTAATTCTCTAGGTTATGGCTCTCTAAGTGCTTGTGTTTTATTTAACATTTATATGGAAATGAACTTGTAAGTTTCCTGAGAGTTGAGGAGACTCATCTCTATACGATGTCTCATTTATTATATTACGGTTGATAGCATACATAATGCGTCCGACCTCTCACTTCATTTACTCAGTGGCAGAGGTGGGTGGCTATGTCAACATCTTGCCAAACAAATGATTGAAAGATGAAAACAGTGAACCAGTGAGCTGGGTGGTGGTAGTGGTGTTCGTTTATATGCATGGCTGAAATAATAGGCTGATTTTTGAGTCAATGACTCATTGTTTTGGAGGTGGACACAATCTAGGAAGTCCAGGGAGGGCAGTTGGAGTACAGTTATACTCTCATTTTTTGGAAGGGAATGATGGCAATGTAGGGCCCACAAGCTGGGAAGAAAGTGAAGGGATCCAGAGACAGGTGGAAATACTTGATATAGAGTAAATGGTGTAGAAAGTTCTCTCTCTCTTTTTTTTTTTCATCAAGATAATCATCTTTTACATGAGTAAATTGAACATACTTTTTAAAAAGATGCAGAAAGTCCTCTTCATGCAGCTGAAGGGTTACTTTTTAACAGTGGCTTTCAGTTCCTTTTCCTCCCAAGACCTACAATAAGAAATATATTTTCTGTGATAATCCAGTTACAATACACACACGTAAATGAGGCAAGCTTCATCAAACATTACGGTACTGTATGCCCTGATGCTTCCCATTCTATTTTCTTCCATTTCATTAAAGGAAAGGATGTGATGACTTACTCATGGATTGGCACTTGTCATTTTAAGACCACAGACTTAAAATCTCAAAATCGGCAATCTGTGGTACCATAGAGGATTCCAAGGATCATAGAGAAGTTGTGCTTGCACGTTGCTGTTCTCGGTCAGGACCTGTGAGACTGAATGAGTGATACTTTTTCTCCAGGCTTTTATATTGGTGTTCATCAGAAGGTATAAGGGTAGATATGGCCATCCAGGGACAGCTTCACCTGTGGGGAGAAACAAACAGGTATCATGTTTCTTGGAAGGAAGCCAGGAGACAGATTTGCAATGCTTGGAATTTAAATACCTCTGAAATAAATTCAAGAAACAAAGTTCAAAATCCATATATAGCTTAGATAAAATTCTTCTCTCTTAACCTTTTTAAACATCTTTTTCTTCCTGCGTATTTTAGGAAAAGTAGCCAACTGCAGACAAAGGGTCAGATGGAGTTCTATGGTAATGTGAACTAGGTTCTAATAATAAAAGGCATATGCTATGTCTTTATTTTCTACAACACAATCTAAGAGAATTATTTTGCAGTTAGTCAAGGGGGCTTCAAAGAACAAAGCTGCCAAGGTAGAATCTTGAAGTGCTGACTTCCAGCTGATAAAGTTTATTTTATTGATGCCACACAGGGGACAGCTAAAGAGCGTGGAGTTTGATGACTGAAGACTTGGGTTTGAAGATTGGGGTTTATATCCTAGCTCTGTAGTTTATGAGCCTTGTCATAGGTTGGCATCCCTGGAAAGCAGACACTGAGAGTGTGGGGTTTGAGTGCAATACTTTCTGTGGTAAGTGAGTGAACTAGGGAGGGCAGCCAATACAAAGTACATTTTTCTCTTTTTTTAAAAAAAAGATTTTTAAAATTTATTTGACATAGAGAGAGAGAGATTACAAGTAGGCAGAGAGGCAGGTAGAGAGAGAGGAGGAATCAGGCTCTCTGCTGAGCAAGCAGCCTGATGTGGGGCTCAATCCCAGGACCCTGAGATCATGACCCAAGCTGAAGGCAGAGGCTTAACCCACTGAGCCACCCAGGTGCCCCTATTTTCCCTCTTTAAAAAAAAATTTTTTTTTAGTAAAATATAACTAACATGACATTTACCATTTTAACCCTTTTTGAGTGTAAAGTTCAGTGATGGTAAGTGCATTCACATTGTTGTACAACCATCATCACTATTCATTTCCACAACTCATTCTATGTCCTAACATGAAGCTCTATACCTATTAAACAATAATTACCCTCCTCCTCACCCCACCCCTGTTCTTCTACTCTCTGTCTCTAATGCTTTGACTACTCTAGGTTCCTCAAGTAAGTGGAATTATACAGTATTTGTCCTTTTGCGTTCAATTTATTTCACTTAACGTATTATCTGGAGTGTTTATCCAAGTTGCAGCATGAATCAGAATTTCCTTCTTCTTTAAGGCTGCATAATACTCCATTGTGTGTATATGTCAGATTTTGTTCATCCATTTGTCCGGCACAGGACATTTGGATTGCTTCCATGTCTTAGCTGGAACAATGTTGCTATGGATATGGGCGTACAGATATTTTGAGTGTCTTCTTTCACTTCTTTTGGGTACATAACCAGAAGTGGGACTGCCACATCACATGGTAATCATATCCTTAACCTACTGAACTGCTTTCCACAGTGGCTGCCCCATTTTACATTCCCACCAGCCATGTACAGGACTTCCAATTTCTCTGTATCCTTGCCAACACTTGCTCTTTTCTTTTCTTTTTTCTTTTCATTCTTTAAAATCAATATGCAGTGTTTTGATTAGCAGTCAACAGTGGGGGAACTGGGGTTCAATCTACCTGGGGCCTCTGGGAGGCAGTATGGAGCACACTTCAGAGTTGTGCTCAGCTGGAAGCTGTAGTATTCATGCAGGACTCTTGTCCTGTTGACTGAGGGCTGCCTGGGGTAGCCCTCTGGCAGTGAGCTGGAGGCTTGCAGTAGAAAGCCTGGCAGTGTTTGGGAGAGCCTAGCTAGGATGATGGGAAAGCAAGAGGGTACTGACAGTGCCTCCTGAAACTTCCGTCCAGATCAGCAAGCTTCCTTTGACTCTAGGTTTCCTCATCTGTAGCACGGGGGTGAAAACACCACATTCCTATCATAGGATGGCTATGAAAATATTTGTGGAGACTTTGTAATGTGGAAAGTTCTAGCCATGTGGGAAATGATCTGCTCCAGTGGAAGCCTTCTGTGGGGTTTGATAAGTTTCTGAGGCTGCCAGCAAATACGGAAAACTATAGATAGTCCCCTTGAATCTGAAATGGAAGCAAACCACTGTGGCCCTTCACTGGACCAACAATTCAATGCAGTGGTCCTATGCCAGCTCTGCGTCCTGGGTGGCTAAATCTAGTTTGCCCATTAAGTCAACATGGTAAATACAACACATTCATTCATCCATTCAATTCAATTCATTCAACATATTTCTTGTGTACTTATCATGTGCTGCATACTGTGCTTACCCCCGGTCCTCATGTGGTTTATCATCGAGGAGGGAAGAAAGGCATTGTACTCATAATTATCTATAATTTAGGGTGGTCATATATCTCCATTTGCTTGGGACACTCCTGGTTTACTACTGTGGCCTGGCATAAAGATATCTTCCTTTCAAAAAAAAAAGATATCTTCCTTTCACTCTTGAATAACTAGGTTTGAACAGGAAAGTTTATGGCCCCTCTACATATATATCATCAGCAAGTCATCTTATTAACAAACCCTAGAAAGGGTTGCCACATATCTCCAAACATACCAGTGCTTATGTGGCAATTCATTCATTCATTCATTCATTCATTCAGCATGCATAGTGCATGTTTCCTATATGCCAGGTGCTATAGGAGCTAGGGGATCTGGGAAGGCCAATGAGGTGAGAGCTGAGCCATGAGCAAGGAGGAAGAGGCAGCCATGCCAAGATCTGGGGGAGCACATTCTGTGTGGGGCAGTAGAGAGTATAAAGGCCCTGAGATCAAAGTGCAGAGAAGTCAATGTGGCTAGAGCATAGTGACAGAGGGGGACAGTGGTCAAAAAGGGGTCAGACAGTGATCAGGGGCCAGATGAACCTGGAATGGAAAGTTATTAGAGGGTCCTATACTGAGCCCTTTCTGAATGCTGATGGAGAATTGATTACAGGGGTGAGAGTGGACCCAGAGAGACCTGTTAGGAGCTGATGCGGTTGTCCTGGTGACAGATGGCAGATGGACCAGTATAGTAGTAATATTGTTTCATTTTAGTTCTAACAGATTTTTTATTAGCCCGAATACTGACTTTTCATCTTCCCAGCCCAATCTCCATTGTGGAGGCCACAAAATTAGTTTTATGGTATTAGTCAGAGTCTCCACTTAACCAAGAAGTGTCAAGGAGGGTCAGGGAAAATCCAACAGAAGGTTCTTTTTCATAGAATCAAAAGCAGAGTATCTGAGGCACAAAGAGCAGTGGAATATCATGGGTGACATCAATCTTGGCTTCAGATATGTGACACTGTTTCCCATGGCTCCTTTTGCAATAGAATAGTAAACTGTAGCCTGAATAACAGTATACTTAGGTGGATTCATGGCTACTTGCACCACTCTACTGGGGAGTGTTGATTTATGGCTCTGCGACATCCCAGAGGGGCTCACTGCAGGTCTGTCCTAGTCAATGCTCTCCTCAGGGACTTGAGAAGGTGTGAAAGTTTGTTTATTCTTTTTGCAAATGCCATAAGCCAGGAAAGATGAATCATGATTGGAGGACAGAGTCGCTATTCAAAGAGTCCCAGAAATTCACATCTTCCCTTTGTGTCTTCCTGTTCGTGAAATCTCTTAGTAGGTATCCAGCATAATGAGCATAAGAATCAACCAGAATGCTGTTTTAAATGCTTCTGTCTCGATTCGACTCCTAGGACACTGGGGAAGGCAGGAATATGTACTTTTTAACAAATGTCCATAGGATTCTGAGGTAGGCGGTTTGGAGTCTACACTTTGTGTAACCCTGCTCCATATCACAGCATTGTCACAGCTAGGTTTGTAATTACTTGTCCCTGTGTCCACTTCCCCCCAGACTGTTAAGTTCCTTAGTTATCTGTCTATCCCTAGTGCCTACTACAATACCTATACTCAATGGAGAGTTAATCAGTGGCTGTTGAAAGATCAGGCTGGAATGTTGTACTGAAACCAACAATACTACATTTTATGGAGACAGAAGTAAAGATCATTTAAGATTTTTTTAAAAAGCCTCAGTTGCATAAATACAATATGGGGAATTTTTGGCTTAGAAGCCATTCCTGTGAAAAAGAGCCAGGGGTTTTGGCTCAATACCAATGGCTGTTAAATAATGGCATGTGTTAGCCTCAGGATACTGAGAGGTCTTTATCTCTGAAGATGATCAAGCAGAGAATATGATAAATCCAGGGATCATATGTCATGCAAGAACAACAGGACTTTCATTTTAAGCACTTATTCTTTCTAGTTAAAATAGGGCCATAGCCTTCCAGCTGGTTTTTCACTTCAGATTCCTCCTTTATGGAACATGCATGAGCCCCCATTTATTGTCTCCCCAGCATCCATCCCTCTCTTCTTCCATACTTACAGATTCCTAGTTGTGTTGGGAATTCACCCTTCCTCCTTTAAGAGGGTTATTTAATAATCGGGTGAAGTCAGTCATGGTGGTCCCCTTTTCCTTAACAAGAGATGTAAGAGAAAGACTCTGGGGAGTAGTTATTTCTTTCCTGAGAGGAACAGCAAGAAGGGATTGTCTCTTCTTCCTCTGGATGTTATCATATATGGTTGTGAACCACAGTGGCCCCTTTCTCGAGGGCAGCTACACTGGATAGTGTTGATGTCCTGAGAATGGGAGAGAAGCAGGCTGGAAGGCTGCTGAAATAGCCAACCTGGAGCAACCGAACTTTCCAGGCATATTACAAATGAGATAACTAATTTCCTTGTTGACAGGCCATATTGAGGTCAGTTTTCTATTGCTTGCACACCAGGCATCCCAACAGATACAAAAACATCCTACTATGTACACTATTGACAGATTAGTCTTTATAAAAGGCAATTTTGATCATGCCACACCTGATCAAAAACCTTCATTTTTTTCTCAATTCTATAAATGAAAAACTCTTCAATTCAAGATCAAGTCTTGCTTTACAAGGTAATTTGTTTCCTATCCTCCAATCAAATTTAACTTCCTGGTGTTTTGTCCACATAGCCTGCAGTTTACTGCTCTAGCACAGGGCTCCCATCCTGCGATCCACTCCCCTTCCACCAAACCTTGTTTGCTGAAATGTTATCTCCAAGGCACCTTGCCAGAGCCCAGCCTTTTCATGACAACCTTTTATGGTCGACATTTCTTTCTTCTTGCCTTTCTTTTTTTTGAACACTCCCCTAACGCTGTTGGGTACCTCTCTCTGGGCACTCACTGTCTTCTATCACGTGGTATTCTTACTTGTATACGTTTCTCCTTCCTATTATGCTGTGAGTCCTGGTAGTGGAGGTGACATCTTACTCGTCTTGACAGATCTAGCAGCTCCCAAGGTGGCAGTTCACACATGATGGATGCTCAAAACCATTTCTTTGAACACTGTATGTAGGATGTGAAAAATCCTTCTCAACTCTTAAGTTCTGTGGGTTTTGTGCTGTGAGCTTTCTAGTTGCTGAGAACCTAACTTTGTCTTAATTATCAAAACCAGAAAATCATTGTTACCCCTAGGTTGGAATGTGAAATGATTCCAGTTGAGTTTGAGTTTACTGGGAGAAAAATTCTTGCATGCCATGCCCATTATATTCTATGTATAAATAATCAGGTAAAGAATCTGAAATTCTTAGGCTTCAGTTTCCCATCTCTAAACTGGGGATGACAATAACTAGCTCATAGGATTGTTGTGGGGACAAAATGAAATAGGTTGTGTAGCAGTCCTTCCTGATAGTTCCTTCACATCCATTCCTCTTCCTCCTTGTTTAGCTGCTAATCTTTTGCCTTTATGAGGCTGGGGCCGTCTCCAAGCTAACTGGCTAGTCCCACTCTTCTTGCTGGTGTAGGCTTGGAAGTGATTGGTGGCTAATATAATATGAGAGAATATCTGCTTGGGATATTGTTGGAGAGGTTTCCTTGTTCATAGGAATAGCTTCAGAAGAAGCGTCAATCTGTTCTTCTGTTGGCTTCTTGAGACCAAGTTAGTCATGACTGCAAGAGTTGGAGGATGGTAAAGAGAGAGGATGACTTTGATGTCACTCAGTCCCTGTGTTGGCCAACTCAGAGTTATCCTACTTTAGGACTTCTATGATTCAAGATAGTAAACCTTCTTTATTTTATGCCATCTAGAGTCGAGTTTTCTATTACTGCAGTTAAAAGCTTCTTAATTGCTACAGTGCTTAGCACATGGTATGTACTCACAAATGTAAAATTATACTCCATCTAATCCTTTCTTATAAATCCTAGATGAGAATATCTGAGAACACTGGAAAGGATGATACCTAACTAAATTAAAACATACTTGGATAAAATAACTTTTATAAATTGACAATTCTTTTTTTTCTTTTTGCAGAACTTGCTGATTACGAATTAAAAAGTCAGCCAGAGACAACAGATAGAATAGGTGATAAATGCAGCCCATATGGTGCTGTAAGAGATATTTGGAAAATCAGAGAAAATACAAAGAACCATGAAGTATAACTTCACACCAATACTATATACTGGAAACTGATGTCTTGTTAAAACTCCAGCATGTTATATTTTCACAGGACACAGTAAAAATAGAAAAATCATAAAACCAGAATAAGAAAAATAAATGGAGGCTACTCTTGGGTTTGAAGACTGGGTATTAATGAATGTTAACAAGCTAGGTTTTATATTTTGTTTGTTTTGTTTTAAAAATCAGTTGACAACCTTTGAATAAAAGGGGTTGCCAAACTATCTCTGGAGAAATCCCTAGGGTCAGTAGAGAACTCTCCTCCTCTTCAGCTTCTTAACAAACAGAAAATAAAAGCCAATATGATAGCATTGTTAAGCAAATCTACTGACATTGGAATTGGAATCATGCTGCAATAATCATATCCCAAATAATTGAAAGGCTATCTTTTCATTACAAAGGACCCTGAAAGTTGCTTACGAGGTAGTTCTAAGCAGGTTTTTCTACAACACAAGCTTCCCTCCACCTTTTGGCCTTAAATGAGTCTTGGAGTGGCTATCCTTCATCGGGACCATGTCACATGTGGGCATTACTAATAACTCACTAATTTATCCTAAGGACTTCAAAATGGAAAGCCATGAGTCTTGTGGCCCTCTCTCTGGAGAAAGTGATGCCTGTTTCTGATTCTTTAGCTAAAAACCAACAGATAATGCCTGAAAGATCCAAGAGGACCAGCAAAGGACCCTCTGTGTTTTGTATAAACCATGATGGAAACTTTATTTTGAGCAGTTCTTGATTTAAGCCTGGGAGCAGAGGTCCAATGGCAGGTCACTTAACTGATATTGGGCAACCTCTCCTTGCCTACAAATAAGGATAACTCTGCCCTGACTGCCTTGGGGGCACTAGTAAGCATAATATAGACAAGATGCTCTTTGGACTTGCTCAGAATCATGGGCTACTCTCCATATCCTTCCTTCCTGCTAGACACACTTGGCCATGCAGGAGAAACTGGTATCCCAAATTCCTATCTTTGAAAGGTTGGGAACCTCTGAGAATCCTAAGGAGAAAAGCTTTTCTCTTGTATCAAGGCTATTTGTAGCTGTTTTGAGGGAAGTGTTTTGATCTGACATTCCCCAAACCACAGGAGAACAGCAGTAGATCCAGTATTGGCTCTTTTGGTAGTGTGGCCACATCTCTGTTTCAACATTTACCATGCCGTGAGTGTTGAAAAGAGCTCAGGCTTTGGAGGTATGCCAACCTGTGCTTAAATTCTGACACTTACTAACTGGATAATTTTAGATGACTTGCTCACCCTCTATCAGCCTTGATTTCCTCAAGTCTAATACTGCGATCACAACTCCAATCAATGGGGCTGTAGTGAGGATTAAATGAGATAAAGTACACAAAAAGGCTAACTTAGAGTTGGTATATAATAGATGCTGGAGAAATGAATGAATATTATTCCTTCCATGTTAACCACGTTATCTTTGACTTGGTTGTACACCATCTGCAGAGCTGGATGACAAGGACTTTAAGGACAGGAGCTATAGCTTACTCATCTTTCTATTCCTTGCATCTATCCTTATACTTGACTCACAAGTGTTGTATAAGAAATACTTTTTGAATGAACGAAGGAAAAATGCTCACAAATCTGAGACTTCCAGTCTTCCAAATGTAGACAGTTGCTGGTTTTGTTTTGTTTTTGCTTTCTGTTGCTGTTGTTTTTATTAGATATAGAGACTCCCTTTCAGTTTTTTCAATCAAGCTATAATTTGAAATGATATGCCATCTTCAAACAATGTAATAACCATACAGTGAAATGAAATGTCTGCACTATGGTCTTGGCCTATCTATATATTTATTGGTTCTGTATCAGTCAGGAGAGCTAGAGTTATGCTGTGGTCACACACACCTCAGTGACATACCACATTTACTTTTCACTTGTGCTACATGTCCGGTGAGGGTCAGCAGTGGAGGTGTGGATGACACAGACTCCATCAAGGCACACACAGGGAAGGGAATATGGTGCAGTGCCTCTTAGAGCTTCTTCTTGCAAGGCTCATATCACTTTCCCTCACATTTGAATGGGCAACACAAATTGCATTGCCATGCAATACTTCCTTGAGCCCAGAAGGAAGAAATATAGCAACACTAGTGAATGGAACAAATGCCCCACCCCTGCTATATGTCAGGGGAAATCTGCCTCAAGAATACATTCTTCTATAGAGAAGTCACAGATGCAAAATGAAGTTTTAACACAGAATCGGGGCTTTTACAATCTCTGGAAGAGGTAGAAGAGCAGACAGAGAAGCCACTCTCAAAGGTCTCTAAATGCAGCATTGCAACCAGAGTTTCGTAGGAGCTCATCTGAAAGCTGCTAAGAGTCTCAAGAAACTCCAGAAAGTTCCTTCCAACCTTCCTAGCCTGCAGCATCTTAAGAAGCTGCCACCTGCTATGTCCACTGCCTACACTTTTAGGGATGTGATATTCACCTGGACACTTCTGTGAACCTCACTCCTGCTGGCTGCCTACAACTTCCTCCTGAGAAGAGCTCCTTCACCTCTAGTTCCTTTCATTAGCTGGACTCTACCCACAGCATACAGGCAGGGCAAGGCTGGAAAATCAGCATTCCATATCTCCCCTGCAACCTAGAGACTGTATGAGAGGTGGTAGTGACACCATGTCAACATCACGCAATGAGGTGCAATTTTAGAACCTCATCTGGTCAGCTGCTTCAATCTGAAGACTGAGGACTGGCACCCTTGAAGTGATCTAAGGGATTATAGGGGAAGAGTTAGGAGGCTAACAGAGGGTGTGGATCCAACACATCAGTATGATACCTGTGAGAAAATTACTGCTAGGCTGGACTACTCCAGGATGATCTCAGGAAGCTACAGCCAGGTCGCCTGTGTGTGACATTCCTCTACTTCAATTCTCATTAAAGGTAAAGGACCATCTCCAATGCCCCACCCCTGCTATATCCCAGGGGAAATCTGCCTCAAGAATACAGACAAGGTGGAGGCACCTGGGTGGCACAGTCAGTTAAGTGTTGGACTCTTGATTTTAGCTGAGGTCATAATCTCAGAGTCGTGAGATAGAGCCCCTAGTCAGGCTCCACGCCCAGTACTTAAGATTCTCTCTCTTCCTCTCCCTCTGCCCCGCCCTGGCTCCTGCTTATGTGCTCTCTCTCTCTCTCTCTCTCTTTCTCTCTCTCTCTCTCTCAAAAAAAAAATACAGGCGAGGAGCACAAAAAGGTGAACTGAGCAGGGGCTCTGAGCTGGGGTAGGAGAATGGGGCGACAGAGGCCTAGATCGTAGTCTTTGCTCTGCCACCAACTGGTTGTGTGGCTCGAAGCAAGTCCCTTCCATGCTCTCAACCTTGTTTCCTCCTATACTGAATTTAAAGTGAGTTTCTTACCAGCTGTATATAGTTGGGTCATGACTTTTTATCCACTTTGTCAATCTGTCTTGATTGGTGCATTTAGATTATTTATATTTATTTATTTATTTATTTATTTATTTAAAGATTTTATTTATTTATTTGACAGAGAGGGATACAGCAAAAGAAGGAACACCAGCAGAGGGAGTGAGAGAGGGAGAAGCAGGCTTCCTGCAGAGCAGGGATCCCGATGTGGGGCTCAATCCCAAGACCCTGGGATCATGATCTGAGCTGGAGGCAGACACTTAATGACTGAGCCACCCAGGCACCCTGATTATTTACATTTAAACTAATCATTGACATGTTAGCACTTAAGTCTGCCATTTTATTATTTGTTTTCTATTTTTCCCCCCTTTCTGGTAGTTGTTCCTCTGTTTTTCCTTTCTTTCTTTCCTGTGATCACTTGAACTTTTTACAGATTCCATGTTTGATCACTTGAACTTTTTACAGATTCCATGTTTGATCACTTGAACTTTTTACAGATTCCATGTTGATTTGGTTTTATTGCATTTTTTAGTTTATTTCTTTGTATTGTTTTCATAGTGGTCACTGTGGTTATTATGATACTGCTATGCCAACATTTACCCACTTTAAGTGAAGTGTGGAAACCTTACTCCCTTTTAGACTCCTTTACCTTCCCCACTTTTAAATATCATTGTCTTGAGCATCAAATGTTATTTTTGTTTCAATCATCAAATATGATTTATAACTCACAAGAAGAAGGATAGTCTATTGCATATAGCCATATTTCTTGGTTTCCATTGTTCTTTCCCCTCTCCTGATGCTCCAGGATTCCTTCTTTTATCATTTTGTTTGGAGAGCTTCCTTTAGTCCATCTTAAAGTGTAGGTGTGCTAGCGACTGATTCTCTTAGTTTTCCTTTGTCTGAGAATGTCTTTATTTCCTCTTTCTTATTAAACTTACTGAAGGTTAGTTTTGTCAGATATGAGATTCATGATTATAGCTCTCCCCTCTCAGCACTTGGACAATGTTGTGGCACTCTCTTCTGGCTGCCATGGTTTCCAGTGCAAAATTTAAACTGGTGCTCCACTATAAGTAATGTGTCATTTCTCTCTAGCTGCTTTCAAGATTTTTAAATTTGTCTTTACTTTTCAGCAATTAAATTGTGATATGTTTTGGCATGGATTTCTTTAGACTTATACTATTTTGAGATGTCTCAGCTTCTTGAATCTGTAGGTTAATGTCTTTCATCAAATTTGGGAAGTTTTCAGCTATTAATCCTTTGAACATTCTTTCCCCCATTCACTTTCTCTTTTCCTTCTGGGGGGTCCGATGATACAAATGTTGGATATTTTGTTATTTCTCCAAACCCCCTGAGGCTCTTCATATATTTTTTCTTCAGTGTTTTCTCTCTGTTGTTCAGATTGGATGAATTCTATTGATTGGTCCTCAAGTTCACTGTTCACTGATTCTATCTGCTGTCCTCTCCACTCTACTCTTTTTTTTTTTTTAGGTTTTATTCATTCATTTGAGAGACAGAGAGACAGAGATAGAGATAGCACAAGCAGGGGGAGAGGCAAAGGGAGAGGGAGAAGAAGACTCCCTGCTGAGCTGGGAGCCTGACATGGGGCTTGATCCCAGGACCTGGAGATCATGACCTGAGCTGAAGACAGATGTGTAACCATCTGAGACACCCAGGGGCTCCTCCACTCTACCCTTGAGGCCACCCAGCAAGCTTTTCATATCTGTTATTGTATTTTTCTGTAGCATAATTTCCATTGGTTACTTTATAACAGCTTTTTTCCCTGAGACCTTTAAGTTTTTTTATAATTGGTTGTTGAAGCATTTTTATGAAGGCTTCTTTAACATTCTTGTCAGATAATTCCAACATCTGATTCATCTTGAGGTTGGCATCAGTTCATTGTTTTTTCTCTCTCAAGTTGAGATTTTTCTGGTTCTTGGTATGATGGGTAATAATTCTGTTGTATCCTGGATATTTTGTCTATTATGTTAGGTGACTCTGGTTCCATTTAAATCTTACATTTTACTAGGCAGTCACCTCTTTGGGTACTGCCCTATACTTGTAGAAAGTGTGTTGCCAGTGACAGTTACATTTTCTGAGTATTTGCAGTAATACTTTCATGCTTGGTTTGGCTGGTGCTTCTAGGCCCCCCCCCCCCCCCCC